>JAJTJO010000056.1:0-169751 GCA_024550625.1 Dendroctonus valens | reverse complement strand
CATTCTTTGGTTTCCCTAATCGTCTGAGAGCATTCTATGAGAAAAAAAAGGCAATCACTTTTAGTATTTGATTGCTAATAACTGCCTCTTCTATTATTCATAACTTCCATCTAGAAACGGTTTGCCTTCAACAACTGTTCAGCAAACCACCAAAAACCTGGTACTAAATTAGTTTTTACCTATGAAAAGAAATTTATTTAGTTGTAGGTATTTCGTAGACTTATGCCCCACCAGTGATTTTATAATATGTGAAACAGTTTGACAGTTATTTTTAGACCTTCGTTCGCAATGTACTAGGCAAAATACGAGTTACTGCAGTGTTAAAAGCAATTCAATTATTTCTAAGAAATGTCACTTACGCAACATTTGCATATTTGGTGGTCTGTGGTTTAAAACATACCTTATATTATGGGTTATTTACACAGTTACTATTTAACATTGGAAAAACAGTCTCATCAAGTTTAAAATTGACGAAACAAAACAATAATTCGAAATACATATTTGGATTACACCCTTTTCATGAATATCTCCAAGTTGGGAACTGTACAAATTTTCATTCACTGTATATGCTATGTTATTAGTTATTTGGCACCAATTTATTGGTTCATCTAATGTAGCAATTGAACATGAGAGCCTGAGTAAATTCAGACTGCTAAAGTTTCTAGTGATTCACTCACTATATGCTTCTGCAGAAATGGTTGGCTTACATCTGGATGCTTTATATATGGGATATCTCAGTTTTATCGAACTTTACGGGCATAGAAGAGGATAAAAAATTAAATTCAAAGGTTTACTGTCGTTAAGTTATTTAATATTTCTTGGATTTCATCTGTTCGCATTAAAAGAATTGATTAGCGCATTTGAATTTTCCATCTCTAGTCATTCAATTCGCAGTAATTCGTATTAAGAAGGAAGTGTCTGAACAACTGCCAATGAGGTATTGTGATTTACTTACTAATATAATGTATATATTATCGAGTGTGCATTAAAATTCTGAGATGATAATTTATTGATTGGTGGCAAGTAGCCGTCAAGAGGTAAATTTATACGCATTAGTTTCCTATTGTCTGATATTTGTGTACCTTTGAATTTTTAGACTGTAATGTTGTTTATTTATAAAAATAATTAAAAGTAAAAAATATATATAAGCTCAGCTTCAATATCATAATAGGTAGTCTAGACAATGCACGATTACATAATTCGTGGCTGTATGAAACACGTGAAACGATCCCAAACTTAGCAATTTTGAAATACCACCAACCGTTACCTGACTATTTGCAATACGCAAGCAGCAACGAAACTTCTGTTCTGGGTACAAGCAGGAAATGCACACAATACGTAACTTCAAAATTGTCGAAAAAAAGAAAAAACAAATAAAATCTGGTTAACTAAATAAATGTTTAAACTCGTAGTATTTCACTTAGGTTGACAGTATTTGTGATCAAAGTGCCACTTGTGTTTTCAAGTATATATATTATATATTTAATCATTGCCACTAAATACTATATATTAACTAAAGAATATATTATATAATAATTACACCATGTAATAGTGGAAATAGAAATATGGCAAAGTAATTTACCTTAACCGTAGTAGTAAATTCTTGGTGTTCGGTAGTTAATAAGACTTGTTTACTTGACCTGACCTAAGTATTTTTTAAATGTAAGAGCATTTGAAGTGGACGCTTTTCTTATAAAGACCTAAAACCGAAAATTACATATTTTAGAATTATTGAGTTTACGACTCACACATAATTGTTTTAGGCGCTTATTCGAGTAAAAATGGGAAATTAACAATCAGTTAGGAGTCAAGACTAAAAAATGCCAAAGTTGTGTGAGCAATTCCAATTGTTTGTGTTATGTTTTAACTCATATCATTGAAACCTACTGCGATAATACCACGAACATCATTTAATCTTTTGATAGTTCCACCCATTAGATGGTATTTCATTTGCGTACGAGGTAAAAGGCCATATCAAAATTATAACAGACAATTAACGTAACATTAGTAATATCATGGTTGTGTCCTTCATTCAGTTTGTCTCATAGAAGATTAAGTGATGATCTACTCAAGTTAAACTCGGTTCCGGATCTGTCTTATTGCAACTTTGACAAGGTCACATTAAAGTCTGCCAAAAATTGAAACCCTGACTTATAGATATAGTATAGAATTATTTTATGAATCGGCAATAATACATTTACTTTTTAAAGTGTATATGACTTTTAGGAGAAATTACAGTTTTTCGAAGATCAGTTGGTAATCATACCTATAGAAAGCCAACATCGTTGAAACTAAACACATAGAAGCTTGTCGCTTTTAGAGAGAAAGTAAATCGCGCAATGTTCATCATGTAACACTTGATAATACCAATCGATGTGCCTCTTGACTTTGTTATAACGTGTATAAACCTTAAATGTAACTAAATCGTGACCTGCTTGGTCTCAGTTTTATCCCGATAATGAATATCTACATTTACTGATGAGCTTTAAAAAACACGTGTATTAGAAACATCGTTTTTTATATAACTCTATTTTGTAACTGTTTCGCAACCAACAAGCGCTTTGCCAATGTGGCAAGCCGCTTGTTCGTTGTGCACACCCCCTGAAATGACTTAAGAAGTGTAATCGTACATGTAAGTTAATGTGTATGATTGTTCCTTTAACAAATAAAATCGTATATTTTCTCCATCATTCACCACCAAGCGTTCTGTCTATCAAGAGAAACTTGCAAAAAATATTCGAAATGGTTAATGGGTAGTTTTAAGGTAGCTATAGGTATACTTAATAAAATTGTTACTTATCGAGTGGCAGCATTTAGTCAGTAAAACTAGTATTATAATGTAAACTCCAGGAAGTTGCATAATCTTCAAAGCTGTGCAATACTTCTACTTCAAGTATTATTATTAACGAGTCGGTCACATCATACGCTTTCGTTCCCTTAATAGTTAGTATTCACCGAAAATCCCATAGCTCTTCTCCTCTTTGAACAAAAATTATCAGGTCTCTTTGCACAATTTATCTTGCCGTCACCATTACTCAACTCTTTCCACTCTTGTCACTTTATACCAAAGACCTTTTGTGTCATATAAATGTAAATGCTGAAATTATTTTTTTTCGAATTTCGCCAAATTCTTCCAACCATGGTTGTGATAGTCATAGTTTAGTGCTTTTTATTCCACGTGCTGATTATTTTACTATTTAAATACCAGTATGTTATTTATAGTGTCTGGATAACCAGCAACCGCCTCTAAACGTTGCTGGTTTTCCAGTTGTGCAGTGAACAGCACAAACTCAAGTGCCTATTAATATGTGCAATTGAAAAATTTGGGCCTGACTTTTTGACAGGGTTTTAACATATTTAGGCGAATTGATTGTATATTTAAATAAATCGGCTACGGTTAGCCCCACTATTGTATAAAAATTGCTGATGAAAATAGAAAAAATGTAGAACTAAGTAACGGTGTGATTTTGGAAGATTTATTTGATTAAAGAACTTGTGCAGGTATGGTTGACAGAACATTGATATTTTCTAGTATAAAAGTATTTTTTAAACTAATCCGTACCTGCGTAGATTCGAAGTGTGTTGAAATGTAATTTTGTTGATCTCGCGATTTTGCGACGATTTCATGCTAGCAAGGTACTGCCAACTGTAAAAAGATAATGTATGTTGTAATATTATCAAAGAGTTTTATCGTGTAGGTTAATTGTACAATAACGTTTTGCCGTTCTACTAACGCAGAGGTATTTTTTCTGAATTGGTACGCAAATTCAAATAATTAGACTAGTTGTGAGTGGGGTAGCAAAATGAACGTTAGGCCCTCAATCTCAGGTGTAGAATTATGATCATTCTTATAGAACACTAATGCTAAGTGAATTACTGAAATTAACATTCCTTGAATCTCGTTTTGTGTGTTTGTTAACGTTTCGATTTTTTTGCAAACTTCTGTTCCTCGTCACAATATTCCAAAAATTCGAAATCGGCTCCAGGCCACTTTAATTAAGCAACATCAAAAATCCGTTATTCCTTTTGTTGATCAATCAAAATAACAAATGCCTTAAAATGACAAACAAAAGTGCGCTCTCTGTCTAGTTTATTTATAGGATAAGGTTCGTAGTTTAAGGTATTTAAATGGTTAGAAAGACTGTAGAGGGATACCAGGTGATTAAAAAACAACTTCTAGACTACTATATAGGAGGTAGTTTCCGTTCAAATTCTCCTATCTAAATATTTTTAACAATCGGATTTAACAAGACTTTTGCACAGGTAAAGTAAGAGAGAACACTAGGTCCATCTAAAGAAAGGGTGCTTTTAACAACCGCTTTTATTATACTTGTCAAAGGATACTACATATATTTTTAAATCGTAAGGCTTTAGAGGTATTTTCTGTCATATCATTGCATACTGATTAAAAGACAACACATCGGTTAATTATGAATCGTGCCAAAATTTTGCTTAGAAACCTTTTGCTCATGGCGATTATAGACACAATATGATCGCATACGCTTACTTGCTGTGTATAATAACTTAAAATGCAATATGTGTATATATTGGCTGATGAATTCTTGTACAATTGTTATAATTTCATAGTATATTATCGTGTAAACTACTTAATTCTTAGTATAGAAAATGTGTTACTACATATTTAAGTATTAAAAATCCAGAAAATTAAAAAAAAAATGCAAGTTTCTCTTCGCCATGGTAGATGGGATAGCTATAAGGACAAATGTTGTCGATGTATTGTTTTCAATATTCCAATTATCGATACTTGGTTCGCTGCATACTGATTTTAGTAATTATGTTACTGTTGATCTATAATTATCAAATCTGTATTTAGTCTACATCCACGTTGCCCAAGTTGTTTACATTTTACGCACACTGTCTTGTGATTTCGTTTCATTAGTGAGATAAGTACAATTTTTGTGATAATATTGATATTTACAGTTATTTTAAACGCTTTACCGATGTTCTTTCGGTATATATGGCATTCGAAATTCTACCTAAGGCAAACTGATGAAATTTTGTCTAAATTATCTAAAAATCTAAAAAAAAATTGTCAATGATTTCTTTTAAGGAAGATGACGATTTGTTTGTGCAATGCAACTAGTCGCGCTTTTAAAGAACTTCAAATCGAATTTGACGGAGCTCAAATCCTTTTTTTTTTTAATTGCGATTGATCCATTTTGCTCTAGTTTAACTCACAGCATCAACTAGAATTTATAAATTAATAATATATTTGTGCGTACTCTGGGTAAAATGGGGATTGTTTAAAAAAAATGGCAACTTTGTAGTGATTTTTTGATTGTTTTGATATTGATTTTACATATTTAACATATGTATAAAATAATTGGTCGTGTTTAGCTAGCAGAGGAGGCTTGGCATAGATCCTCGCTATAGATGCGACCGGAAAAAAATTGCTGGCGTAAAATGTAAACAATTATATACGTGGCTGCATTCATATAGCATCACATGACTTGCTTGTTTCGATTTGATGTTAGGATGACGTAATTATTCTTGCAACAAATGGCCTAAAACAAGTTCCCTCCTATCAAATCTAGTCCATTTTTGATGTCCAACTGAAAATATTCCAGTTATCGATCATATCATTCTCTTATTGTTTATATATATCGTGTTTTTGTTATATCTCGTTTTGTTGATTGGTGTAAGCATTATAACACGCCTCCCCCCCTCCCCCGCCTATAGTATCTTCCAAATCCTTTCAAGTTCCTTATGTTATTACTTAGATACGATGGTTCGCCTCCGGTAAATCGACGTGGCGTGTATATTTTATTTAGTATGGTTGTGTTAAAACGTATAAGTTGGTTTAAAAAAATGAAAATCGAATAAGGCAATATAAACTTTCCTGTTTGACAGACTCAAATATGTGATATTGCTGACAATTTAAAAATAACAATAATTCTTCTACCGTTATCTACTTTATCTAAAAACATCACTAACATTGACGTAGAGTGACGAAAACGGCGAGCGGCTGCCGTATACTGACCTATAGGCTGTCTTTTTGAATTTTGTAAAAGACATTTTTAGAGACGAGAACAAAGCAGTTGTTAAATATACATAATTAGAGATATGAGTTGGCCAGTCAGTTACTGTAGAGATGTTTGAGAGTGGATTACTCCGTTACTTTTATACGCAAGGTTTGTGTAGCTAACGCTTGGATAAGTCTGATCTGAACACATTTAACAAACGATAAAAGAATCTCTGATAGAAACGACGATATCTAAGTTGCCGACACTGTCATTAGGAGGGTAAACTCAGGGACCAGGCCAAAAGTCACGGTGATATGATATCAAGTAGTAACAATTAACAAAATCAAATCAGATAAAATTAATTAACACTTCTCAAGTAATACACTACCCTATGTAAACTCAATTGAATGTTGTAGAAAAATATTTTCAAATCTGTATAAATAGTTAAAAGGAAGTTATAAACAACTACCCGGCTGCACTGTACTAACTGTAATCATTCTAAATAGTCAAACTATGTATCCAAGTAGTCTGAGATAATTGCACGAGTCCAATTTTGTCTCCCAACAATAAGCGGAAATACAGTGCAGATGGGCACCTAGGTTTAAGTTAGATTATGTAAGTGCTTTTGAACAACATTCTGTTGTTTACGCTCTGTACTTGTAACCCAAATGACCAGTATGCATTCAGTAATAAAGGTTGTCTTAATGTAGTTGGTTTCGTTTTTTTACCCTCACTTTACCACTAGGACACGAAAAGTCCCTAGTTTACTATTTTTACTATTTTAATCGACATCGGAACTTCGTAGAAGTTTTCGTGTTTTTTACCCTCACCTTTATAACTGCTTCTAATGAAGTGGGCACAATTGCTGACTTCTTTATCATTCTAGCTGCGATGTCGGTTGAAATAGCAAACTTGTGACATTTTTTGCTGCTGAAAGTCCCTAGTTTACTATTTTAATCGACATCGGAACTTTCGTAGAAGTTTTCGTGCTTTTTTGCCCTCACCTTTATAATTGCTTCTAATGAAGTGTGCACAATTGCTGACTTCTTTATGATTCTAGCTACAATGTCGTTAAGATAGCAAACTTGTGGCATTTTGTGCTACCGAAAAGTCCCTAGTTTACTAGTTTAACCGACATCGCAACTTTTGTAGAAGTTTTCGTGCTTTTTGCCCCCACCTTTATAACTGCTTCTAATGAAGTGTGCACAATTGTTGACTTCTTTATCATTCTAGCTACGATGTCGGTTAAAATAGCAAACTTGTGGCATTTTTTGCTGCTGAAAAGTCCCTAGTTTACTATTTTAACCGACATCGGAACTTTCGTAGGTTTTCGTGTCTTTTACCCTCACCTTTCTAAGTGCCTCAAGTGTGCACTATTGCTGACTTTCTTATTATTACAGCTACAATGTCGGTTAAAATAGCAAACTACTGGCGTTTTTTAAAAAAGGAAGTAGTGAAACAAGTTTGGATCACACTGTATCATATATTACGCTAAATAGTATAAAGCTTCTTATACACTAAAATGCATTAATCTGAAATTACGTGATCTAAAGAAAGCCAATCTCGGCACTCTCTTAGCTGTCGCTTAATCCTCAAGAGTCACATTTCTGAACAGATACGACATGGACTCCTTATTGTGGATCCTTCGGATGGCTTCGGCCAGCAAAATTGATATGTCCACTGTTTTGATTTTGTGGCACTGCATTTTTTGCAGCTCATGTGGAATAGTGTTGGTTACAACCACCTGAAAGGCAAATTTAATGGCTGATGTATTTTTTTTAAATTAGTAGTCTACCTCATCAATAGGCGAGTCTTCAATAAGTCTTGGAGCGTCAGATGAGAGCAGTCCGTGTGTGGCAAGAGCATAAATTTTATATGCTCCGCGCTCTTTTAGAACTTCCGCAGCTGCGACAAAGGATTGCACATCATCAATCATATCGTCCTGAAAGTAAGGTAAAAAAGGGATTTTGTGCCGCCAACTAGTAGACAAGACTACCTACCACCATAATAGCAATGCGCCCTCCAACATCACCAACCACGTTGATTGGAGGCTTTTCCTTGGCGATATGGATGGGCACGCCTACTCCTGCGTCCATTGTTCGCGATCGGGGCACAGTTGGTGGCGAATAACGCCCATCAACCTGCGAATTGTATGGAAATATATTCGACTCATAAGAGTAAAGCAGCAGTTTGACACTTGTTACCTCATCAGCGTCTGATTCCTTTTGCTCCCCATGGATTACAGCGATGCCCAAACGAAGCCGTTCAGCATATGAAGTGGCCTTTTTGGCCGATCCAGGATTTCTCGCCACAATCACTGCGTTCCTATAGTCAGGAATCTGAAAGCATTTTTTGCATGATTGCCGATCCGTTTCAAACTAGAATTGCATTCAGCCTACACTTTCTTGCACGTACTGCAACAGAAACGGGCTGGCTCTCAAATTGTCCACTGGACAATCGAAGAATCCCTGAATTTCCTTCTGATGCAGATCCATTGTAATGATGTGATTCATGCCGGATTTTACCATCATTTGGGCCACCAGTTTGGTTACAACCGCGCCCCGTTTGCGCATCTTGCACTGTTTGCTGTAGGGCAAGTACGGAATGACTCCGACTATTGAATTGGCTGAGGACGTTTTGAGAGCGTACGCCATAATTAGCATTTCCATTATGTTGTTATTGACATCTCTGGAAGAGGATTCGGGATTAATTTTTTTCCAGATTGAATAGTTGTTTTGTTTGAAAACCCACTTTGTTCCAGTCTGGATGATGAAAATGTCCTTGCCTCTGACGGAGTCGCCAATTTGAAACATCGTCTCGCGATTGCTTCGGTGATAAATCGCGCATTGGCCGATTGAAACGCCAAGTCGTTTCGCTATTAAATTGGCCAGTTCTGGATGGGAATTTCCAGCAATTATGATGATGTCTGAGGTCTTGGGAGCCTCCATGTTGTTCTTTTGCGGTTGACGAAACCCCGTAACTCTGCAGATCATTCATATAAAGTGAAACAATAAATTAGTGGTGATATTTCGGTCATGATCAGAGGTTTTAACGCTGTTTCTAATGAAATATGGATTTGTTGCTAAAACGTTTACGGGCCAGGATGTTCACTAGGAGCATCCAGTTTTTAAATTACAAGTTTCTGAAAAATCGTCTGACGAATAAACATACGGCCTCCATACATGTACAAGTTAAGAAGCCCTTAGGAAACCCCTAAGTAGTCAACACCCTTCCGGAGTCGCGCTATCTAAAATATCATTAAGTCTTGTGGTTTTCAACTTCAGACCTCTGAAAGAGGGCGAAGCACTACTCCGATGTTCAATGTCTTGATACCAAAATACACCTCAGGAATTGTTCGTTCGAAAATGTCTATACAGTGTGTCCAGTATAAAATGATGTACATGGGGATATTGCAAACCGTTAGAGTTACAGGGTGGACCAAATGGGGAAAAAGATGCGCAATCAAGTGCCTATAAATAATCTGTCATCAACTTCTTTGAACTCGGAATAGCAACGGATATACAGGGAAGAAAAGAAAAAAGTGCGTTTTATAAAATCCTTTATATCGTGTTTATTATAAAAGATACAATAACGAAACTTTCAGGGTGGGGGTAAGAAATGAGCGTGAATTTGAATATAAAGTAAAAAATAATCTAGGCTGACTATGTTCAATGAGGCCGAAGTCAACTTTTGTTTTCTTATGGGCGCCATATTGAATTTCTGAATTTTTAAATTCCCCTTCAAATATGCTCTTCAACCATGTATAACATGTTTATGTTCGGTGAAGATAAATAATTAAAAATAACAAAATTAAGATTTTATGGTAAAAAACTTGTATTTCCAACAAGACGGCGCGCCGCCACATAATGGACGTATTATCACAGAATTTTTAAGTCACGAATTTCCCAACAAGTCGATAGGCAACCTGGGACCAGTGAGATGGCCTGCGAGATCCCCTTACATAACACCGCTTGATTTTTTTGCATGGGGTTTCCTCAAAAATGTGGTATACTGTAGGTCATACGAAACCGAAGAGGAGCTGAGACACGCTGTTATAGAAGCTGTTAACAGAATTACCCCAGAAATGATCAGAAAATCCTGTGAAGCAGTAATGAGACGATGTATGTTGTGCGTGCGAGAAAACGCTCTCTTATTTGAACACCTACTTTAATCCTAAAATGTTACTTGTTCTTTTGCAGTGTTCGATGTATGATCAATAATAATTTAAAGTAATAATTAATAGAAATATCAATGCCTACTACCATTAAATCTTAATTTTGTTAATTTTAATTATTTGTCTTGACCAAACATAACATGTTGAAGAGCATATTTAAAGGGGAATTTAAAAATGCAGAAATTCAATATGGCGCCCATAAGAAAAACAAAAGTTGACTTCGGCCTCATTGAACATAGTGAGCCCAGATTATTTTTTACTTTATTTTCAAATTCACGCTCATTTCTTACCACCACCCTGAAAATTTCGTTATTGTATCTTTTATAATAAACACGATATAAAGGATATTATAAAACGCACTTTTTTCTTTTTTCCCCTGTATATCCGTTGCTATTCCGAGTTCAAAGAAGTTGATGACAGATTATTTATAGGCACTTGATTGCGCAACTTTTTCCCCATTTGGTCCATCCTGTAACTCTAACGGTTTCCAATATCCCCATGTATATCATTTTATACTGTACACACTGTATAATGTATGCGATATTTTCACCCATTTTTAATCTCGACGGAAACGAGTTCCGTTGTGGACAAAGCCCTTGTTCGAGTAGTAGTAAACATCTTTATTTCTAAGAAAAGGCTATCGACCCATGGGTCTTTCTGCCCTTGTTTAGTACATGCAGTCTCAATTTAAACAAGCAAATAAAGGTGAAAATGATCTTATTGTCTGGTTGGTCTTGTAAGACAAAGGGGATTCAGTATGGTCCAGTTGCAGGGGTTGTTTGTCCATTTTGTCTGTAGATGTATGAGTCTTTCCGAAATTTTTGTCATGTTTGTGCGTTCGTATAGTAGTTGGGTGGCGGGGTTGTGTAGTGGGTTTTGGGGGTGTCTTATTCGTGTTATTAGTCTTAGTGCAATTTGTTCTGTTGTTTGTATATAACGTTTTGTCCTTTCTGTTCCGTTGGTCATGAGTATATGTCCATAGTCTAGCAAGGGTCTACAAATAGCTTTATATATTTTGTTGGCGGTATTTGTGCTAATTCCTCTGTCTTTGTCGGTTAGTGATCGGAAGTGTTTTGTTCTCTTTATCGTTTCTGCCCTGATGTTTCGTATGTGAATTTAAGTTTGTGATTAATTGTGATTCCAGGATATTTTACGGCGTTTTTTGGTTGTGTCGTTTGGCCGTCTGCAGTTATTGTAGGGGAGTCAGCGTTGAGTCTGTGGTTTGTGAGCAGAAGTTGGTTTTTTGACGCGTTTGGTGTTAGTCTCCATTTATAAAACCATGTCATTGTGTTGTTTGTTAGTGTTTGGAGTCTTTGAGCTACTCTCTCAGTAGTTTTGTCATGTACAATAAGTGCAGTGTCGTCTGCGTATTGTAATATGTATGCCGATCTGTCGATTTGATTTTTGTCTGGTAAGTTGTAATTGTATATATCATGGCACTATATATAGTGTTAGGTGGGTTGTTTGTATATTGTTAGTCAGAGTGAAGAGTGGGTGAATAGTCCTCTTGTTAGATTTTAACGCCTTTTTGATGTATTCTTCCTGTCTCTTCTGCATGGGATAATAATAAAAATCAGACATTGTGTATATGACACAATAATACAGCTACGCTACCTAAGCAAGCCATGCTTATAAAATAAGCAAAACAATTGAAGCTGACAGTGTTATTGATAGCCTGTCAGGGAAACTTGTCAAAAAAAAAACGTTTACTATACAAAAACTAAAAAAAAAATGGGAAAAACGTCGAGAAAATAATTACAAATGTAGATAACTTGCAACGTATCGTTTTCACTTGGGGCAGATCGAATGCAAACTGTAAGTAAAGCATTTCCAAATGTTTACCAACAATAAATCAATAATAAGAAAACATCCACATGCTTGTAATGCGAATCGAGGAAAGCAATGTTCAGGATTTATTAACAGATTGCTTGATCTACTTACTAGTTATCTTGAATTGTTTTTCAACATGTTTTGCCTAATAAGCATTTTGTAACCTAACATTGTTTTAACGTGCTTAAGTTAAGGCTTTGGGATATTTCCAATTATTACAACAATCTAGTTACCTGTTTCTCGAATAATTGAACATTTTGTTCGATTGTTTTGCAGTATTTTCACTATCTATCTGTCGACAAAGCCTACTATGTCACTGAACAGTATCGCATCAAATGGGAATATTTAGAAATAAAATTAGAATGTGTGATACAAAATAAACAGAACCTTACCGTGTTTTTTGTCGGATGATTGTGGAATTTTTAACAGCTATTTCAAGTGTGGCTCTTCATTCTCGTCAAAATTGGGTTAAGAACAATGTGGCGACATTTCCTAAATTGAGTAATAAATTAAAAACAGAAAATTTCTGCACAAAATTTAACTTCTTCACGTTACTCTCAACTACACATTTTGTACTTGATTTTGTCTCTTTTATGAGATGTGTTTAATAGAGATGCCGACATTTTATGCAAGCAATTTTCTTTTTTTCACAATAAATTTCTTTTAAATCAATGTTAAAAATTCAAAATTTTCCAACTGGGATAATTTTAAAACCAAATTTATCGGCCCAAGCAAAATGCAACTTAAAAAAATTTCGATCTAGACTGATATTATCAATGTTGTCAGTTCACCCCGGTAATCAAGCAGAAGATATTCCATATTAGACCTCGTTATAACCTCTCGTGAAGTCACATGGCGAATGATCACAACATATCAACAGCAAAATATAATAACCTTCAAAAGCTCATCAATATATGAACTGCTCGGTCCTGAACTGCAATGTCTTTGTTATTTAGGCGGAGTACATCTTGTTTAAATCCTTCCGGGATATTGTCATGGCGCAGTTCAAGCGAAAATAGAAGAGTAAATGTGACCGAAAAAACGTGCTTGTTATGTAAATTTTTAAATATCAACTCAGGTAAGCTAGCGGGCATTTAGTTGCCCATTTTAACCCGTAGGTATTTGGACACCTACTATTGGAGCCCTATTAGGATCCCGCAATTCACATGTCTTATTACATCGCTGCTTAATCTCCAGGCGATGTTGACTTAAATTCCCCTTTTTCAGGTCAAGTCAGGCATCAATCTTCTGTTACCAAAAACAGCTCAAACAAACCTGAGAAGAAAAAAAGAAAATCTAAATCGTCTAGAGCCTACACTGATGTTCTTATTGGTAAGAAACTCCGTTATGCGGTCGTATTGTAAGCAGCAATTTTGAACCCCTAAAGCCGTTTAAAGCAGGGGTTTCAAAATTGGCAATTGTGCAGCTACTGTAAAGATGGGCTAAACACTGTTCATTTTTTTAGTAAACGGGGAGAAGTCGAAATTGAAAAAAGCCAATGTAACTAAACTTACACCGGCTGATTTAAATTTACTCACCAACACCAACATTAGACTAAATGAACTGTACAAACTAAAGGCATTATCTAGACCCACGTTTCGGTATTCACCACATACGTATAGGTAAGTGCATTTCCCACGTGCGCCTGTAAAAGTAACAAATATATCAACTATCTCTTCATGCCAATATTCAATTTCAGTAATCTAGCAGTAGAATGTACCAATTATGAGCGAGAAATCGACCCCTTGCAAACCACATGTGATATTTTCCCGGAATTCGATTACAATCCCTTATCAGAAGTCACGCCAGATACTACCGAAATCAGCGTTGCTAAACCCGACCTCGATACACCCCAACTTAAGCCAGCAACAGGAAATGCTGTTCAACCCAATGTTGAGCCAAATGAAGAAGTAGATCATGAAGAGCTAGAATTGAAGAGGTAAGTTGCTCACTACTTAACTAAACGATTCATTCAGAAAATTATCACAAACGCCACTTTTTTATGGTTCTCCAAAACTAACTATTTTCCAGTTTGACTGTAAAGGATTCGCTGCAGCCGGAAGTGATTGAAGATGACCACGAACATATCTCAGAAACCCCTAAGAGAGAACAGTCGGACATAGAAAAATCGCCTAATATATTAAAGCACCGAGATGCCATCGCATGGAAGACATTGGCCGCCTATACTGAAGTATGTAACAACTTGCGAAATCCGCAACGCGGATTGTTTGCTTTGTATTATCAGAACAGCAGAGCAAAAAAAAAGTAGTAGTGGGAATCTCCACACTGAAGAATCGTCGGGTCTATTGGGTATTACTCAAGGTACATTTATTAACACCGCTTTCATTTTTAAAACCATTTAAATGATTTTGTTCTGTTGTAGGGTTTTGCGAATAAAGGGGACTATATTAAATTAAAAGAAGTATTAAAGATTATGCAGGAAAATAAGGTCGAACCGGACTTGAACTGCTACACCGCAATATTTGAATGTCTCGGAAGAATAAACGTTGAGCAACATTATTTGAAAGACATACGAATTTACGTTAGTGATGCATATGGGAACGGCGTTTCATTTGACGACATAATGAACAGAGGCATTTTCCTGAATGATGAACGTCAGCAAGTGCTAAAGGCGTTTCTGGCTCATAATCCTTCGTATACTCCGACTTACCACAAACCAAAAGTTTGGTATGGCAACAAATTGACCAATAATTTGAATGATGATAGTCAACTTAATTTTGAACCTGCTGCTGCTGAGGGTACCGGGCATCTAATCAAACCCGAAACAATAATTAGTTTGATTGAAAATCAGCTTGCTTTGGAAGAAAAGGGATATATAACTGTAAGTTTTACAAATACTCTTGAAAATGATAGTTATTGTCTAGGTAACTTTTCGGTTTTTTTTATATAATATAGATAAAAAGTATTGAGAACGAAAATCCAGCAGGCAACGAGGTGAAATTCTTTCGAACAGCTCTGAACGATCACTACAAACTGTGGGCAGAGTCTTCTCAAGCAGCCTTTCATAGAGAGTTGGCAGTTTTAACTGCTCAAAAGAGTGCTCTTAATTTGGAGCCCTTTTTAAGGTCTGTACCTGTGAAAGATATGGTGGAAATCATAGTACAGGAAGCGACGAAAATTGCTCAGGGGTCCGAAACTTATAGTCCAGAATCGGGCGTTTTGTATAGATTGCTCGGCCGAAAAGTATATGAGCGGTATCAGGTTCTTAGGAAACAGAAGACTGGTGTATTAGCTAAAGTAAGATTTTTACTTATTGCGAATGGTGTAAAATCTAATTGGCTAATTTTTTTAGACATTATCAATTCACAAAAAATATTGCTTCAATTATGCTGCTTCTCACTTGGAATTGGATGATGTGCCCCATCAGGAGGTCCTTTCAAATCCCAGAATTCAGTGGCAAGTACTTGGGCATGAAGAGTGCAAAGATAGTGTTACTTTGAATATGGGTCATCAGCCTTGGGTGCCTTCCACCCTGTTGGCTATTGGCAAATTTTTGTATCACATCATAATGCACGATCTAAAAATCGATGTCAACTGCTTAAGAACTAATAGTGCACAAAAGTAAGTTACTTACTAATTCCCGTACTTTCAGCAACAGGCTGAACAAAATTGCGTGATTTTCCAGGAACTTTTTACCTGCGTTTTATTCAATATTTCGAAGCCAAGGCCGTATAGTAAAAGAGGAGGTCAAGCCACATCCAATATTATCTAAACTGTACAAGTCGTCTCAATCAGAGACTTTAACGTTTGCAGCCAACGAAGTTCCCATGATATGCCCGCCAATTCCGTGGACATCTGTGAATCTTGGAGGATATATTATCTCACCTACTGATATTGCAAGGTAATACTGTCGAACATATTTTACAGCGCGTGATTGTTTTATTGAAATTTTCAGGTTGCCTTTCAAGCATACACTCAACAAAAGCGACTGGAACAGGCTGATCCTGTTCAACTGTATCCAAACTTTGATGCCTTAAATCAACTCGCAGCTGTTCCTTGGAAAGTCAATACGAAAGTTTTGGATGTGATCTTAGAAGTGAGTTTTTTTCAGATCTTTTTAAACCTGCTAAGCAATTAGCTTGTGACTATTAAGCATTGGTCTGCTAGCATCCATTCAACTGTTGAAACATTTGCAGGTATTTCGAAAAGGTGGATCTGCAAAACTGGATGTTCCAGAGCCTCCATCGGCGTTAGATCTTCCGCCCACAGCCACCGCCGACATGAACAAAGCGGAAAAATATGAAATGTTTAAGCAAAAACTGCAACGACGGAGGAAAAAGGCTGAAATGTACTCGTTATGGTGCGACTGTCTTTATAGGCTGTCTTTGGCAAATCATGTAAGTTTCTAGTTTTGAAGCACAATTTGCGATTGATGATTGACTGATAGTTTTTGGACACGCTTAGAGTATGATTTTTCTTTTCAGTTTCGAGCTGATGTGTTTTGGCTGCCCCACAACATGGACTTTAGAGGTCGCGTGTATCCAGTACCCCCACACTTGAACCATTTAGGGTCGGATCTGGCACGGTCAATGCTCGTTTTTGCCGAGTCTAGACCTTTAGGTCCCAAAGGTTTAGATTGGATAAAGATCCATTTAATCAACTTGACTGGTCTGAAAAAGAGAGACTCAATTCAAGATAGGTAAAAGCACTGCAAAATGTGTTTTACATAGAATCAAATCTGATATTTTTTCGTTATTTCAGGCTGGATTTTGCAAATAAGAACATGAACTTAATTCTCGATTCGGCAGATAATCCTCTAAATGGGAAAAAATGGTGGTCCGAGTCTGATGAGCCATGGCAAACGTTGGCCTGCTGTATGGAGATTGCAGACGTTGTTAGGTCTGGAATTGATCCAGCGCTTTATAAATCAAGCTTTCCAGTGCATCAGGTTAGTGCGCTAACTAAATATGCTAAATATAATTTAATTTCGTGTGTTCTTAGGATGGTAGTTGTAATGGTCTTCAGCATTACGCTGCTTTAGGGAGGGATAGTGCTGGAGCTTTCAGTGTGAATTTGACACAGTCTGAGCTCCCTCAGGACGTATACAGTGCGGTGGTAAACCTAGTGGAAAAACAGAGGGTTATTGACGAGGAAAATGGGCTAGAAGTGAGTTTTGCGCCAAAAAAAATTAGCCTGAGGTAATTGGTTCTTTCCATTACAGATTGCCAAAACCCTAAATGGTTTTGTGAAGAGGAAGGTCATTAAACAAACCATTATGACCACAGTTTACGGCGTGACTAGGTTTGGAGCTCGGCTCCAGATTGCCAAACAACTAAGAAATATTGACGATTTTCCACAGGATGCTGTATGGTCCGCGTCCTGTTATCTCACAGGTTAGTGTATTGTATAAATAATACTTTTCGTATATTTTCCTGACTGTACTTTAATTCACTCCAATATATTCCTGGGTTTCAGTCAATTTGATTGTTTATTATTTAAAATGTTACAAATACGTTTCGGTGTCTTTCTCCACCATCATCAGTTTGTATGTTTAGATGTTTCTGCCTTCACATTTGATTGGACATTCTGAAAGGAGAATGTGTGTGTGAAAAATTTTAAATAATAAACAATCAAATTGACTGAAACCCAGGAATATATTGGAATAAATAATACTTTTCACTTACACATTGTATTTTTTTGCAGGTCGTACATTTGACTCGCTTCGAAGCATGTTCACTTCCACCAGAGAAATCCAAGATTGGTTCTCGGAATGTGCCAGGCTGATATCTGGCGTGGGAGGGTCTCTTGTTGAGTGGGTTACACCTTTGGGTCTTCCAGTGGTGCAACCTTACATTAAGTATAAAAAACCGCAGATGCCTCCGGGTTTCGATAGTTTTGTGCTTGATAAATTTGAGTGAGTATCACTGAGACACATTTTGCCTTCATGGTGGCATTGATTAATACTTTTTTCAAGCAAACCAAATGTAATGAAGCAAAAGAATGCCTTTCCGCCCAATTTCATCCACTCCTTGGACTCTAGTCATATGATGCTAACATCATTACACTGTGCAAGGGCGGGGATCACGTTCGTTTCTGTACATGATTGTTACTGGACGCATCCCTCGACAATTCATATTATGAACAAGGCAAGTTGATTTAAATCCAGGTGGAAATATTTCGAGTGTGATAACATTTCTATTTTATTTTCAGATTTGCAGGGAACAGTTTGTGGCTCTTCACTCCGAGCCAATTTTGGACAAATTGTCTGTATTTCTCTATGACCTTTATGCCTATGACGAACGGTAATTGGTCATATTATAAAAATACGCAGAAGAAACCAGAGCATTTATCTTTTCAGCAATTTGAACAATGATGGATCGGTTACAGAGCTCAGCAAGAAGAAGCTGAATAGAGTGCTGAAACGCTTGCCCCAAACTGGCGACTTTGATATAAAAAATGTGTTAAAGTCCATCTACTTTTTCAGCTAGAAAAGCCAACAACGACCTGCGGTTTTGTTCACTGATTATGGATTAAGCTAAAATAGATTTTTACATTGTTTATACTGTCTATTATTGAAGAAGTTTTTTCTGTAAGTGCAGCCATTCATTGGCAAATTATATATTAAATTCATAATACGTATTTTCTTTAATAAGAGTGGATTCAAGTCATTCAGGTCAAGGAAAACACATCAGTTTACCAACTTAACTGTAATTAACACCTTGTCATTTATATACAGAAAAATTAAGGCACATTATAAAAATACAATACACTGGCCTAAAACCACGACATAAAATATCACTATTTATATTAATTTTTTACAAAATATGCAAACAGTTCAACGTAGACGGCTTTTTTTCATCTGACCGTGGAATGATGGCGTGTATTCTATGACTAATCCTATGCAACTAAATACTCCAAATAATAGCCCTGCAAGCTCACGGATTATTGGCACGTTAGAAAAAAAATACAATGTTGCATATGTTATTAAAATATTTGATTCTAGAGTTGAAAACGTAAATGTTTGCCATCGATTGTTTTAAAACTATGATAAAATTGCGTTGATAAACCATAAAAAACTTTGTAACTTGCAGCTGTACATTCAATCCAATATTTCCAGTCATTAAGGATAAAATACAAAAATGATTGAGCCGCGTAAATATTCCATAGACTTTACACTAAACACAATTAAAGTATATCACATTATAAAGTGACTAAAGTAAATTATACTAGATTAACACAGCTGTCAAGCTGCTTTAGTACAATTGAGATGTTTTCTTTAGTCACTTGGAAAAACCTCTGATTTATACTAGAGCAACTAAGTGTTTATAGGAAGTATTTTTGTACAACCATACAACGTTATAAACGAATTCAGAAAAAGCACCTTTATTCGAAATATGCTGAACAAGCCGAATATTGAAAAGAAATGTAGATATAGTTCCCCAATAAGTTAGGACCTGGCGATATGTACAATTTTAATTATAAGATATGTACAAAACGAATTTTGTGTTTTTACAATCACGCATTCTAGAGGCCACAATTTAAGGATTATGATATGATTGACCTGCTCTTGATTGTTGGTATTGATATAATTTTTTCTCTCTCACGTTAACCCACATGAATTCCTAGCAGGTCATCAGATGCGGAAAATTAACGTAATTAATTAGGCAAGCTCTTTGATGAGAAACACACAACTTTTTCAAATAGGTGCAGTTAACATTTCTAATCACGTAAACACTAGTTAAGTACAGATATTTATATGTAACTATTATATACAACATAACGCAGTCATATGTAAATTGGAATGTAACATCTTGAGCATATTAAATGTTTACTTCAAACATTTCGAGTGTAGATATGTTCTGAATATGTTTTCGTTTACACTGTTAATGTTAGGAGAGTCTTAAAGTTAAGCACTGACCAGACTTGAAATGCATGAGCATAGTTCGTTTGCAATTGAAAGTGTCTTGTGAAAGTCCTAGTAAATTACCAGCTATTATTCTTTGAACACTTCCACATAAATACAGGTCGTATTGCAGGCTAGATATGAAAAAAAAAATGTCTGTGATGCGTACCAAAACAAACCACATAAAAATAGTCAACTATCTAAATTGGAAAACAAGTTCATTGTTTGGCTTAGTGAAAAAACTAGGCCATTTTCGATCTATCGTAGTTCTCCATTTCCCATCTCTGATGGCCCAAATTCGAATTACAATGTTCCATTACGATTTTGGTCTTCGACGCGTTTATCGTCAAACACTTGTCGCTGCTCCCATGTCTCAGAGTCTTTGCTTCAGGGTCATACTGCCAGTACTGATTCCCTTTGCTTCCATGGCAAGGGTAAAGGATCACTTCGGCTCCGCTGTAGTCCAGACAGCCTTCGTCTCGTCGAATTTCCCCGGTTTTGCTAAACAGCCAAAACTGGAAGGTTGAGATAAAAATTAATTTCTGCTTAAAACACCTGGTGTGTGTCTATGAATACATATTTACACAGTTTTTGTACACAACATTTGAACACCTCTGAAGAAGAATTAGCGCAATTAATTTATTGATTAGAATTTACTAATTAAATTTAGCAAGTAACATTCTCAACTGGAAATAATAGAAACGTTACATGCAAATTGGAATGCGGCTTATTGCATTAGCTGGTACTTTATCAACTTTCAATTTAAATACATGAATTCATCGTTTCTGTGCGCTTTAATAAGTACATGAACTAGTCATTAATTTAATTCGTTTCGGCGAAAATATTGAAATGTTTTATATGTACAAATAAATCGTTTGTGTATGATGGTCGGTTTCAATTTGACTAGCACCGTTTTATTAACTCCAGTGTTTTGTCCATATTAACCGTTTTTTTTTCGCAAATATTTAGTGTACAATCAGTTAAAACACTGAGTAGCCTGCATGGTGCAATTGCAGGGATTATATCATTGAATTATTTGCACATCAAGTGCAAACTGTTCGAGCCGGACAACATTTATCAGCTAAATAGATTAGGAACTGATCAGTATCCTGTTAATGGAGAGGCAATTAAGTCCAATTACGTTAATAATGCATTGCGAGATAGTGACATTGTTAGTTGCAGTTTCGTCCTCTGATGGCCTAAATTGGTTTATTATTAAAATAGCAAAATATGTAGCAATATTATAAGAATGTTTGATACGAATTTGCGAGATAAAATGAACTTGAAACTGGTGATTTTCTGGCTTTTAAGTCGTCGTAGAAATGAAAGTCTTCCTGATTCCTCAACCTATACTGAATTCTTTTCCACGACGGCGTAAAAACGCGAAAAACTCACCAGTTTCTCTCGTCTGTTTCCCGTTTTAAAGTCACTAATCTATGAAAATTTCACGACAATGCGAACTAAGCATACTTTCAAGGAGAAACTTCTGTTAACAAATCAATTCACAGACTCAATAACAGATTCAATTCAATTTTGAAGTTAAATTCAAAGCTCATTTTCCAAATTTGATTAAAACTTTAGTCGTAAGACTAATTGGGTGAAACTTGTAGTACTTTTATTATGCAATGTTTTCTTATCGCGAGCACAAAGACAAATTTTCCTTTGTTTCTTGTTTTTAAGTCACTGATTTGTGTACATTTTGAGGCAATGTAAAACGCAAATTTAGAGGATTTTAAAAACATTTGCAATAAATAATCAACTGAGCACAATTTCTTGGAGAAACTTTAGTCAACGATAAGCCAAACCAGTGTGTTTCTTATGGCGTTGTGAGCAATTTTCAGCAATTTTTAATGTTTCAGGTAATCAAAATTTGAATAGTTTTCTGCAGAGAAAGCTTTAAATTCATATCTGATTTTCCAAGTTTGATTGAAATTGTAGTTCTTTGATTTATTTGGTGAAACACGTAGTACTTTTATAACGTACTGTTTTTTTTATCAAGAGCATAATGGAAATGTCTCCTTCGTTTCCCGTTTTTAAGTCACTAACTTTAAAAAATTTCACAACAATGCGAAACGCGAATTTACAGAGCTTTTTTTTAAAATTCAGCAGCTATTGTAGAGTGTTTGAGATAATAAAATTTGAAAAATTATCTGCAGCGGAAGCTCTAAATTCAAAGTTCATTTCCCAAATTTGATTAAAACTCTAGTTCTAAAACTGATTCAGTGAAACTCGTAGTCCTTTTAGACGCACGTTTGTTTGAACAAGAGCGTAAAACGGAAAATCTCCTCTGTTTCTCGTTTTTGAGACACTAATTTTTGAAAATTTCACGATGATGCCCAACGCAAACTTATAAGGTTTTTTTCAAAAATTCTCCAAAAATCAACTAAGCAACAATTTCTTGGACAAACTTCTCTCATCGATAAAGCAAACCTGTTTGTTTCTGTTGGCGTTATGAGCAATTTCCAACTAATTTCAGTTTTTGAGATAAAAAAATTGAAAGGCCTTAAATTCAAAGCTCACTTTCCAAATTTGATTAAAACTCTAGTTCTCAAACTGATTCAGTGAAACTCGTAGTCCTTTTAGACGCACGTTAGTTTGAACAAGAGCGTGAAAGGAAAATCTCCTTCGTTTCTCGTTTTTGAGACACTGATTTTTGAAAATTTCACGCCGATGCCCAACGTAAACTTATAAGGTTTTTTCAAAAATTCTCCAAAAATCAACTAAACAACAATTTCTTGGACAAACTTCTCTCGTCGATAAAGCAAACCTGTTTGTTTCTGTTGTCGTCATGAGCAATTTGCAACTAATTTCAGTTTTTGAGATAAAAAATTGAAAGGCCTTAAATTCAAAGCTAATTTTCCAAATTTGATTAAAACTCTAGTTCTAAAACTGATTCAGTGAAACTCGTAGTCCTTTTAGACGCACGTTAGTTTGAACAAGAGCGTGAAAGGAAAATCTCCTTCGTTTCTCGTTTTGGAGACACTAATTTTTGAAAATTTACGTCGATGCCCAACGCAAACTTATAAGGTTTTTTTCAAAAATTCGCCAAAAATCAACTAAGCAACAATTTCTTGAACAAACATCTCTCAGCGATAAAGCAAACCAGTTTGTTTCTGTTGGCGTCATGAGCAATTTGCAACTAATTTCAGTTTTTGAGATAAAAAAATTTAAAGACCTTAAATTCAAAGCTCATTTTCCAAATTTGATTCAAACTCTAGTAGTAAAGCTGATTCAGTGAAACTCGTAGTTCTTTTAGAACGCACGTTTGTTTGAACAAGAGCGTAAAAAGAAAATCTCCTTCGTTTCTCGTTTTTGAGACACTAATTTTTGAAAATTTCACGACGATGCCCAACGCAAACTTATAAGGTTTTTTTAAAAAATTCTTCAAAAATCAACTAAGCAACAATTTCTTGGACAAACTTCTCTCATCGATAAAGCAAACCTGTTTGTTTCTGTTGGCGTTATGAGCAATTTGCAACTAATTTCAGTTTTTGAGATAAAAAAATTGAAAGACCTTAAATTCAAAGCTCATTTTCCAAATTTGATTCAAACTCTAGTAGTAAAGCTGATTCAGTGAAACTCGTAGTTCTTTTAGAACGCACGTTTGTTTGAACAAGAGCGTAAAAGGAAAATCTCCTTCGTTTCTCGTTTTTGAGACACTAATTTTTGAAAATTTCATGACGATGCCCAACGCAAACTTATAAGGTTTTTTTTCAAAAATTCTCCAAAAATCAACTAAGCAACAATTTCTTGGACAAACTTCTTTCATCGATAAAGCAAACTAGTTTGTTTCTGTTGGTGTTATGAGCAATTTGCAACTAATTTCAGTTTTTGAGATGAAAAAATTGAAAGGCCTTAAATTCAAAGCTCATTTTCCAAATTTGATTCAAACTCTAGTAGTAAAGCTGATTCAGTGAAACTCGTAGTTCTTTTAGAACGCACGTTTGTTTGAACAAGAGCGTAAAAGGAAAATCTCCTTCGTTTCTCGTTTTTGAGACACTAATTTTTGAAAATTTCACGTCGATGCCCAACGCAAGCTTATAAGGTTTTTTTCAAAAATTCGCCAAAAATCAACTAAGCAACAATTTCTTGGACAAACTTCTCTCATCGATAAAGCAAACCTGTTTGTTTCTGTTGGCGTCATGAGCAATTTGCAACTAATTTCAGTTTTTGAGATAAAAAAATTGAAAGGCCTTAAATTCAAAGCTAATTTTCCAAATTTGATTAAAACTCTAGTTCTAAAACTGATTCAGTGAAACTCGTAGCCCTTTTAGACGCACGTTAGTTTGAACAAGAGCGTGAAAGGAAAATCTCCTTCGTTTCTCGTTTTTAAGACACTAATTTTTGAAAATTTCACGACGATGCCCAACGCAAACTTATAAGGTTTTTTCAAAAATTCTCCAAAAATCAACTAAACAACAATTTCTTGGACAAACTTCTCTCATCGATAAAGCAAACCTGTTTGTTTCTGTTGGCGTCATGAGCAATTTGCAACTAATTTCAGTTTTGAGATAAAAAAATTGAAAGGCCTTAAATTCAAAGCTAATTTTCCAAATTTGATTAAAACTCTAGTTCTAAAACTGATTCAGTGAAACTCGTAGCCCTTTTAGACGCACGTTAGTTTACACAAGAGCGTGAAAGGAAAATCTCCTTCGTTTCTCGTTTTGGAGACACTAATTTTTGAAAATTTACGTCGATGCCCAACGCAAACTTATAAGGTTTTTTCAAAAATGCCCCAAAAATCAACTAAGCAACAATTTCTTGGACAAATTTCTCTCAGCGAAAAGCAAACTAGTTTGTGTTTGTTGGCGTTATGAGCAATTTGCAACTAATTTCAGTTTTTTTTGCAACTAAGCTCATTTTCCAAAATTGGAAACACTAAAGAACTTTGCTCTTCTAATGATAAACATCCATTGTTGCTTTGGATTTAACTGGGTTTAAACCGCTGCCTAATGTAGTGAACACAGACTACAAAAAAATCCTCAATCTAAAAAAACCTCACTTCATTTGCAGTTAAATCGGATTGCGTAATAGCTGAAACAACATGGGAATATTATTTCGATTAAAATCCTCATTTCGGTTCAGAGGCTTTATTTTCAACGCCCGTGTCAGGGAATATTCGATATCAATAAGCGCACAGATAGTGAATTAAATAAACCACTAATGTAATTGATGAAATGGTGCTATATTCGGAAGAATCATACATGTATGTGATAGTCGGCGAGAGCCAAAAAAAGAAATAAGGCATTACTTTGTAATTTCGTCCCGCTTTTATCAAAATCGAATAAACGATTCATAGACCGTTTTGCTCAACAATTATTATTCGAAACCGGCGAATTTTTATTCGGGATTTCAAGTGGCCCTACCACTCGTTAGAAACTCTGCACATACAAAAGAGTTCTGGTAAGAGGGCCATTATCGATGTCTTATTTACGTCATTACAATTGCAAATCCCCTCAAGTAAGACGTTTCTTCCTTTGCGATGCCTTTAAGCTTCAGACTATTGTTCGTCGATCCAGCCACTGGGGACCCAGGATAAAGATATTTCCCGATATGGGTTTGCCTTTGAAACGCCAAGCCATGGTTGTTCTTTTGTGTGGCTCACAGGTAAAAACACTTTTTTATTCTGGCCCCTTTTACTGTATCCAGATAAAGGAATCTTCTGTTGTTAGCCATATCGATGATGTTGAGTGTTTTTTTTCTCAAACTGGATTAGATCAATCACTCTTTGCTGGTTTACCTTTTAGTGTTTGTTGGAAAACACGTTTTCTTGTTGTTATTTTTTTAATTCAGGATGGAACATCAGTCTTCAATTTTCCAAGAGGATTTATTTTCAGTTGCTATTTTGAACTGAATTGGTATTTTTCTTTGCTTTAATTTTGATATGATTTCATCTGACTGAATAATTCTGAATAAGCAGCCACTCCGCCGCCCGCATTGGAAAGTTTGCGGAAAAGTTTAGGATTTCTTGCTAAAGTCGTCAATTCGAAGTTCCTAGCTTGAACCTGCTAATGACGTTTAATTTAAATCTCATATTTGCAGATGTTGATGTAATCCATTGTGAATTTTCTCTTCAAAGCAAGCGAAAATTGAAACTTTCCGAACAATAATCTACATATCCCCTGATTTGATTTATTATTAATATTCAGCCAATTATCTTATACCAAAAAATATATAATTCGAATAATATAAGTAACAAATTGAATTTCAATGCAATGCAGTGGATAATTGAAATTATTTAGGCCGGACGGATTTAAATGACGGGGAAATAAATAATCATCAAAATAGCAAAGTTTAATTCATGCCGGCTGGGCTTTATCAATATAGTTCGTTTTAATGGTTTTGTCAAATACTGATGAATTCCATTGGCTCCGCTAAAAATAATAGAAAACGTAAAAACCCGGATGATTTTGCGTGTTTTCAATATTTAACACGATATGTTTTAATCATTTTCTCCCGCAACTTTTATGCACCAGTCGATGAAATGTCCGGCCCATTTGTAAATAGCCAACGAAATCGGTAAAACACCAGTGAAATTGACCATTTCTATTTTGCAAATTTAAATAACCAGTCAGTAAATTATTTACACACATAGAGGTTGTTCAAAAAAAAGGCGATACTGGTGGAAATCTTCCGATTAGTGCAGATATACCTAGAGTGAAACGTCAATGAATAGCGTTTTTTATTTAAAAAAATTCAAGAACATTCCAGCTAAAATTGGACACTCTGTATATCATTTGCGATTAAGTTTATTTTATTTTAAAGATCATAAAAGCGACTCTTGAGTTTTCCTTTTGTTCTTACTGCAGTAGTCAGCGCACAGTGATAAAACCGTTCTTCATTTCCACTCATTGTTCATAATATTCGTTAAAAGCGAGATTGGTGCCCTTAAGCTTGTTCGCAAGAAAGTTTCCAAAAAAAGTGAATTACATCAAAGCAATGAAACAAGTACTGGGCAACTGAGGTAGAGCGAATTAGTTTTCTACTGGCTGTAAATTGTGTTTGAGGCTTATTCTTGAGTATAAACAGCGGCTTTATTGCGGGCAAAGCCAGTTTTAAAAATCCTTTCTAGAAAAAAACCTATGCTTCTTTGAGGCTTTGACACAATGTGGCGGTTAAAGTGAAATTAATTTTTTCAATCCCTTATTGTAGGTATGTACTTGCATTTTTTCAGTTTTCACAAAGTTTTTAACAAAAAAACCGCCTCGGAAAATTTAAAATTGATTAAAACACCCACCTACTGTTTGATTGCGTAGAAAACTCGCTTCAACGTATAAGAAGGACGACAGGAAAAATTCACCCACAGAAAGTACAACATTAAAAGGAGCAAATAAAATCCCCTCGAAAAGAGCTAAACTAGTTCACATTCATGAATATACGGGACATCGGTCAAATAAACCAAACAAATGAAAAAGTATATGAATAATTCATTTCGAGGCCGCATTCATACTCTGACAGAGCGGCTCAATAACACTGAAATAAAATCGCAGATAATTTTTTCATTACAGATTTGGGACAAAAGCCGGCAGCAATTTCGACAACCATTATGATGATATTAACGCGTTTGCATTTAAATAATCGAAATGTGAAGTTGTTTTTTTTAGATTTGTTGAGTTTTTGCTCAAATAATGCGTCAAAGTTAATTTTAGGTTTCTCAATAAAAAAACATTGCCTCAATTGGTATTAGGTATTCATTCTAGCTATAAAGAAAATGCCTAAAATGATGTCTATATGAAAAAGTGTCCAGTTTAGGGCTCTTTCCCGCAATGAACAAGCTTTGCAGTTCAACCAGTTCTCTAAATTTGCGCCAAAGACTAAGAGCGGTTTTGAGAAATTGCATTAATCTTAAATTTCCGCATTTCGCGTTAAAACTGGAAACATTTTGAAAATGATGTCTATATGAAAAAGGACCCAATTTAGGTCTGTTTCCCGCAATGAGAACTAGAGCTTTGCAGCTCAACCAGTTCTCTAAATATGCGCCAAAGACTAAGAGCGGTTTTGAAAAATCGCATAAATTTCCGCATTTTGCGTTAAGACTGGAAACATTTCGAAAATGATGTCTATATGAAAAAGTACCCAATTTAGGTCTGTTTCCCGCAATGAGAACTAGAGCTTTGCGGCTCAACCAGTTCTCTAAATTTGCGCCAAAGACTAAGAGCGGTTTTGAAAAATCGCATTAATTTCCGCATTTCGCGTTAAGACTGGAAACATTTAGAAAATGATGTCTATATGAAAAAGTGCCTAATTTAGATCTGTTTCCCGCAATGAGAACTAGAGCTTTGCGGCTCAACCCCTTCTCTAAATTTGCGCCAAAGACTAAGAGCGGTTTTGAGAAATTGCATTAATCTTAAATTTCCGCATTTCGCGTTAAAACTGGAAACATTTCGAAAATGATGTGTATATGAAAAAGTGCCCAATTTAGGTCTGTTTCCCGCAATGAGAACTAGAGCTTTGCAGCTCAACCAGTTCTCTAAATATGCGCCAAAGACTAAGAGCGGTTTTGAAAAATCGCATAAATTTCCGCATTTCGCGTTAAGCTTGGAAACGTTTCGAAAATGATGTCTATATGAAAAACTGCCCAATTTAGGTGTGTTTCCCGCAATGAGAACTAGAGCTTTGCAGCTCAACCAGTTCTCTAAATATGCGCCAAAGACTAAGAGCGGTTTTGAAAAATCGCATTAATTTCCGCATTTCGCGTTAAGACTGGAAACATTTCGAAAATGATGTCTATATGAAAAAGTACCCAATTTAGGTCTGTTTCCCGCAATGAGAACTAGAGCTTTGCAGCTCAACCAGTTCTCTAAATTTGCGCGAAAGACTAAGAGCGGTTTTGAGAAATTGCATTAATCTTAAATTTCCGCATTTCGCGTTAAAACTGGAAACATTTCGAAAATGATGTGTATATAAAAAAGTGCCCAATTTAGGTCTGTTTCCCGCAATGAGAACTAGAGCTTTGCAGCTCAACCAGTTCTGTAAATATGTGCCAAAGACTAAGAGCGGTTTTGAAAAATCGCATAAATTTCCGCATTTCGCGTTAAGACTGGAAACATTTCGAAAATGATGTCTATATGAAAAAGTACCCAATTTAGGTCTGTTTCCCGCAATGAGAACTAGAGCTTTGCAGCTCAACCAGTTCTCTAAATATGCGCCAAAGACTAAGAGCGGTTTTGAAAAATCGCATAAATTTCCGCATTTTGCGTTAAGACTGGAAACATTTCGAAAAGTATGTCTATATGAAAAAGTACCCAATTTAGGTCTGTTTCCCGCAATGAGAACTAGAGCTGTGCAGCTCAACCAGTTCTCTAAACATGCGCCAAAGACTAAGAGCGGTTTTGAAAAATCGCATTAATTTGCGCATTTCGCGTTAAGACTGGAAACATTTCGAAAATGATGTCTATATGAAAATGTGCCCAATTTAGATCTGTTTCCCGCAATGAGAACTAGAGCTTTGCAGCTCGACCAGTTCTCTAAATATGCGCCGAGGACTTAGAGCGGTTTTGAAAAATCGCATAAATTTCCGCATTTGCGTTAAGACTGGAAACATTTCGAAAATGATGTGTATATGAAAAAGTGCCCAATTTAGGTCTGTTTCCCGCAATGAGAACTAGAGCTTTGCAGCTCAACCAGTTCTCTAAATATGCGTCAAAGACTAAGAGCGGTTTTGAAAAATCGCATAAATTTCGGCATTTCGTGTTAAGACTGGCAACATTTCGAAAATGATGTCTATATGATAAAGTACCCAATTTAGGTCTGTTTCCCGCAATGAGAACTAGAGCTTTGCAGCTCAACCAGTTCTCTAAATGTGCGCCAAAGACTAAGAGCGGTTTTGAAAAATTGAAAAAATCGCATTAATTTCCGCATTTCGCGTTAAGACTGGAAACAAAATGATGTCTATATGAAAAAGTGCCCAATTTAGGCCTCTTTCCCGCAATGACAACTAGTGCTTTGGCCATTTCTGTGCAAAAATAGCCAATAAAAATGAGGAAGAATATTGTTGGACGAGAACTGCGGAGCTGAATACAGAAATATAAAAACACAAATCAATATTAGAGCACTTTTTAAAGAAATAATCAGAAAAAATGAAGAAAAAATCAGTCCTATACACCGCAAAAAAAATTGCCGAATGTGAAGAGATAAACTACCAACTTGCATGACTGCACTTTAAACGGCTGCTTCCTTGAAAGAGCATCAAAGACAAATTTTTTTGCATTTGCTTTGGGAATCCTGAATATATGAATTATAATTAATTTAAAGGTGAAAATCGAGACGAGTTTCACAAAAAATCATGCTGCTTAAGTTTGAAGATAATTGTAAGCTTGGCTATAGTAGTTTCACGTAGAAGAACCCGGTGTTCTTTGTGAAGAACTGTTTTTTTTTTCGAGAAATGAAGCGAAGTGAAAATGCTTCTTCAACTTTCAATCAAAGCTTGCTTCTTCTATCTCAATCTATATAGAATATATAACATACAGTAGCATTCGCTTTCTATTTACAAAAGGCTGTTATCCGATAATATTTACACAACATCCATTTAACACTATGGTTAGTTGATATTGATATTAGTAATCGGAAATAATGTATGTACTTCACTAGAGGATGATTTATATGGTTAAACAACATGAGATTTACACGGGGATGCATCATTCAGATCAAACCCACTATGTTGTTTCATGGCCTTGGTTTCAATGGAACTTAGTGTGGTGTTAATGGAAGAAAACTCTTCCTGCAGATCAACCATTGATGATGATCAATATCTCCACTAGAAGAGTGATGACAATGAAATCAGATGATTCCTATATATTTACAAATGCTGGATGGTTGAAGAAGATCCAAACTGTTTGAAGCAACTTGCCAAAAAAGCCTGATTAACGAGCTTATAATATGTAGACGCTGGATCCAGAGATCTTTTGCCTAGAAACAATGAAAAAGGGGCACGCTTTTCGGCCACGAACCAACTGAACCCGAAGAAGGAGAAGATGAAGAAAGAGCCCCAGAACCAGACCGAGAGCAACCACCTGGCGTTTACCTGGTTACCCCCCTGTTGGTGGCAGGGCCACACGCCCACCGGATTATTGAGGTTGTCGGGCGTACTGACCCCATCTAAGCACGAACCCGAATCCGGATTGGCGATCTGGAAAGACAAAGCACAAAGTCAACAACAGCGAAAAAACAATTACCTGATTGCCGCCTTGTCTGTGACATGGATAGAGGCCGAGTGGTTTGTGCATGTCGGTCTTGCGGGCCGGCGAGTCCAAACATGTCTTGCCTCCATAGCCTAGATTGCGGATCTAAAGGGAAACATTTATTGTTAATCGAGGTCGAAAATGGTGGAAATTGACGGTGCGTTTGATGGATGGCATGGGGCCTGATGTGCTTTGATTGCTGCAGAGAGTGGCCCTATTTCTTTGCTCCAAAACTCGCTTGCTTTGTTATTTAGTTAGTTTAACCTGGTTTTTTATTGTCTTATTTTGTTATTGCTTGATTCTATTATGTTTTTACATTATTTGAAAATATATTTTATAAAACTTGAAGGGTGTACAATAGAACTACCACCTCAGTCAGTCGGTTTTAGACGATGGGACACCCTGTATTAGTTTTTGTTGCAATTATTGCGGGCAACAATTGGCCTGTTTTTGTTAATCGATCTTTCAAAGCGTTGAAAGTTTGCTGGACATCACAGATTAAAGCCGCCGCCAGATCTAAACCATTTCGACACGGTAACGTAAATAGACTCTTTCCGCTCTTTTAAAACTAGAGTAGCTATCTTACAAGCAATAAAGCAATCGCTATCTGACACGTACAAAACTTGGAGAAAGACGTTCCGGTTCGCAGGACGTCTGCAAACTTGGAACACATCCAGTATACCTCGCACGAAATCTGATATTCTTTGGATTTTCCTTCGGTAAATTTCATCTGCTGATATATTCGTTTCGAATATGGCGAGTGCATGTGTCCGTTTCACAAGGAAAATCAGTGCGAAACTGGATTTTCCGGTAGTCAACGCAGTTATTTTCTTGCAACCGTTTCAACTTAAAACACTCGATCGGACATAAAGAGAAAGGCAGGGAAAAAGATAAAGAAGTCGGAATACTTGATTCGGGCAATTGATAGTTTCCAGCACCGGAAAACTTCTAATCTGTTTTACGTGTTGACTTTTACGGGAGTTTCCCAAAACAGCAGCTTGTCGAAAACTTTCCAGCCATGCATTTTCGATCCTAATTCAGTGCGGACGTAATTTTTTCGCGTTATAAAAAATCACGCGCTGAATGAATGGGATAAATATTACCTCGCCATTGGCCACAGCATCTCCTGGTATAAACAGTTCCGGGTATATGTTATCCAGATACCATTGAAAGTTTTTACAGCCCAAGTTCTGTCTTAGCGACACTCTTCCGCTAATGTCTCCAAAATCGCCTTTGTCGTTACCTGAAATTCAAACAATCATTGAATATCAACATGAGGAACTCTGCATGAATCTTATTATTGGCAACTTACCGATCCTTTGGTAATAATATTTAGCATAATCGTCCAGCCACACTTCAGCTAATCGAACCGAGTTTCTTCGCAGTACATTCACACCTTTCCTCCACTTGTATGGGGATCGTTTCCTAAAGATGTGGCCCACATGGGAACAAGGCACAATCTCCAAAGTCCCTCCGCACATCCATGTTTTGAACGAAAGTTCCAAATTTTCACCGCCCCAAATGTCGAAACCGTCATCGTAGGTGCCAAGTTTTTCGAAAAATTCCTGAAACAAGCAAAAGAACTTTGAAACATTTTATTTACATATACGAAATTATTTAGAACTGGAACCACACTGATGGAGGCTTACAATTGAATTAAAACCATTTAAAAAATAAAGTAGGTACAGATTTCGAAATGTGCTAATCTCAGGCCCCCCAGGACCGGTTTTGGACCTATCCGAGGGGTTTAGCCTGAAAATAACTCTCCTGAAACCTGTACTATTTTTCGCCCATGCTTTTATGAAAGCCAGCTAATGAGAGCTCGAAACCGATCCTGGTGGTGCCTGAGAGTAACTTTTTTACTCACTTTATTAATTTATCTCCGGATTTTTTGCAAAATTGCGTTAAAACACTCAAACATTTCAATTTAATCGCTCTTGCAACCCATTTTGATATGTAATCCCTTCGGAATCGTACGTTGTTTTTTTTTCGGCACTTCAACACAGCTAAAAGCGCCGTAAGCCCTAGTTGCGAATTAACTTTTGGACATCAATGCAGCCAACTTTGGCTTCAAACAAAGTAGCCTATTTTGTAGCACATAAATTTGAAACTTTCCCCATTTCGAAAAGTTTTTTGTTCGAATGGCTCTTGTCATGAATTGTACGTGTTACGTGTTTAGTGTCGTTCTCGGTTCTTTAATAAACGAGATTTTATGTTATGAGATCTGGCGTGACTTTAATGGACAAATGCAGCATAAACCCAAAATTCTGTAAACTGCAAACAGCTCGGACGGCCTCAGATGACTGCATTTTTGAGACAAACAATGTCCCTTTTTGTTAATCGAGTTTAATGAATAATTAACGCATCCTCATGCCAAGAGAGAATTCGTAAAACTGGGGATTTTTTTCAAGAAAACGATATTTTTTTATTGCAGATGCGTTTTTCGTAGACTTTTTGACTGGATCACCCGGTAAATCTGTAAGGTGCCATTTTTTAACTTACATTTTCTTTTGGTAAACTACCACCTATAGCGAACGTATAATAAAAAAATAGTGTTTTTAATCCGAAGAAAACACTGTATAATTTTAAAAATTTAGAAAAATCCTCATCAAACATCGTTTGTAAACCGGCAAATACTGAATAAATCATAAAAATATTGTCAATATTCCCATTCAAATTCGACTAATTCGGTTAAAATAATCGGAAAACTGACACGCTAAAGCGCCATTTTCAGCACAGTTAACCAGACGAAAAGGGAAAAAACTGTGGAAAACAGATAATGTGATTTAAATACCCCTGCTGTATCCAGAAACAAATTGTTTTTATCAATTAATTGGGCGGAGAGAGCGGTGGCTTTTCCAAGAAAGAAGCACCTTTTGTTGTCCCATTAGGTTTATTAAAAATTACTCTGATTCGGGAAAACCGCATTTGACCACTTTGAAAATTAGTCACGATACAGTAAAAACCGAGACAGCTCATTGTTTATGCAAAAAAAAAGAAAAAAAAAAATGAAAACACGCCAAACCGCGCCTCTTCCATTATGGGGAAGAATTTCTAGAGATTGCGTTTTGTACGCTCCCTGCATTCCTGCCGAGTGGAGATATGCATTATCTAATGAAACTGGGATATCTTAATAAAGCTAATAGCTGTAGCTTCCTCTGAGCTTGAGGTCACAGTCAGATACGGGTTGGTTCTGGGGTATTTGTATTCAGCAACGTGTTTACGCTAATTTGGCAGTATACGTGAATGGGGAAACAGTGCACTGAAGATTTCATTATCCGGATTATTAAAGTGGGAACGAATGTTAGTCCTTTAACGCTTTCACATAATTTACTTAGCTACTTATTGCATTAATTAATTTTATTAGATGTTTATATCGGTCGGCCCCTTAAGAGAGGAGGGCTTTTTGAAAATGGATCCTTCTAGATAAACAGCAGATCTGAGCCTGTTATGATATCTCATTTCACGTACAGTTTGATATCTTATTTCACGTACTCAGCGTAAGGAAGTATCTAATTACTCTTACGTTATAAATATTGTTCTGTAGTTTCACTGATGGTATGTAACACCTCAGCACTTAAATAATATAAATTCAAACAAATCTGTAATAAACAGTCAGTTGTATCTTGAAGCTGAATCCATATCAATCGAAAGTAAAATAAATTTGTTTTAAAAACTCCCTTTCCAAGGTAGCGATTCTAACTGGCGCAGTCGGTAAGATTTGTCAACGAAAAGTCGTAAGAAATTCTTCAAAACGATCGTCGTGTGAGTATCAAAAACGATCATCGTGTAAGCATCGTGGAAGAACTTTCAAAACGGTCATCCCGCATCGTGTGTGATAAATTCGGTTCGTTTCAACGATTTGCGACAAACCCGAACATTTCATTGATTGGCAGCGACAGGGCAACTCAAGGCCAGAACGTGAGGAACAAGCATCGTCCGATCAACTTTGGTGCGAGAAGAAGGGAACAAGCATCGTCCCACCTCTCATAGATTAGCCAGGGAAGAGACAAGCATCGCCCTTCCTATTGGACCCTAGCAACTAAGAAACAAGAGTTAAAGAAATGAAAACAACATTGGTACTTCTATCACTGTAAGTCCACTTTTCCAATTTCCATTTTTTTGAACAATTCGAATATTGCGAATTTTTCCGCTTTTGTTTGCACAAGCAGCAAAACATTCTTTCGCTCAACATAATTTTAAGTCCAATTTAAAAATTAAAAAAAAAAAAAATAAGACAATGGCACACCCTAATTTTGTTTTGATCAAATATCAAGCAGATAACATTCCCCCATTAGACGACGTAATAATTTTCTCTACCTCCTTACAAGAACATATCGAGAGACTAAAATCTGTTTTTGAAAGGTTAAGACAGTCAAATTTCAAAGTCCAACTTGACAAAAGTGAATTCTTACACCATGAAGTTGCTTACTTAGGTCACAAAATAACAAATAAAGGAGTTAGTCCTAATCCAGATTCATCCAGATAAAATTAATGCAGTAAAACACTTTCCAATACCCCAAACACAGAAAGAAATAAAATCATTTTTAGGTTTAGCTGGTTACTACCGCAAATTTATTAAAGACTTTGCAAAAATCACCAAACCGTTAACAATTTGTCTCAAGAAAGGAGCTAAAGTCACACATTCACCCGAATTTCTAAAATCAATCAATCTATGATACTTTAACAAAAATAGAGGTTGCCATAACGTTCTCAAAAATCAATATTCTTCATAATTCAATAATTAGTCCAACCGAACTTCTAAGAGAAATCAATCAACTACATCCCCAACTACACAATGACAAGTTACCAATTGATATCAACTCTCAATAAATAACAAATCTAGAAAACTTAATAAAAGTTAAAAGTTTCATAAAGGAATTTGAAGTAATTTTTATTTTAGAACTTCCATTAGTCGAGGCGTAAACTTACCAATATTACAAATTGTTTCCTTCTCCAATTCCCAAAAACAATTCCTTTCTAGTCAACAAACCCTTCAAACCATACCTGGCCCTAAGTGAGAAAAAGTGCTCATTTGACAATGAAAAATGTCTAGAAATACAAACTAATGAATTTCTTTGCAAACGAACAGTCAGCCAGATGATAGAACATCATCCACCTTGCAGTGTCCAACTGATCAAATTCCAATCAAATGTCACAACTTGGCACCCATTCGAAGTTAAACTTGAAGAAATCCAATCGACCAAAGTAGCCGATGGGAAATGGTTAATCACAGCACCTGAAGAAGTGATTGGCAAATCAAACTGCCAAGGCCGTCAAGACGCCATTCATTAAAATTTGAAAATTTTGAGTTAAAGCAACTACAATTTCAAGAAATCAACCTACTCAATCTGACCTGGACCTCTACCAGAGCATGTCAAGCAGTATTCAATCCACCTACCCTTAAATTGAATACCATGAACCAGAAATCAGCAGAAGACATCCAAGCTCAGTTAAAGAGCCAAGCAGTCCAACTCCAAGGGATACAGACACCCCTATATGTTAACCGTACTAGCATATGGACCATACTATTACACATCGTCCTATTTGCATTTATCTGCTATATAATATATAAGTTGATTTGTAAGAAACTTAAGAACAAGTCGAAAAAAAAAAAGAAATTATCGAAACTTCAATTTTCAAATGAAATTACATTACTTTGAGGATATAATTTCATCTAAGGCCGGAGGTGTTATGATATCTCATTTCACGTACAGTTTGATATCTTATTTCACGTACTCAGCGTAAGGAAGTATCTAATTACTCTTACGTTATAAATATTGTTCTGTAGTTTCACTGATGGTATGTAACACCTCAGCACTTAAATAATATAAATTCGAACAAATCTGTAATAAACAGTCAGTTGTATCTTGAAGCTGAATCCATATCAATCGAAAGTAAAATAAATTTGTTTTAAAAACTCCCTTTCCAAGGTAGCGATTCTAACTAGCCTTAAAAAAAAAACCCATGCAGCTTGTTTATATTTTTCTTAAACGCTTTGTTCGTTCCCTCAACACATTGCATATATTAACGTTCCTCGAACTAATCTGGAGAAACAAATCGACGTCTATTTATATCCATAAATTCGAATCATATGCATTATCAGTCTTGTCGCAGTAAACTATTGTGCAGGAACAAATTTTGATAAATGAAAGGCAGGGCTAAATTGCACGTAGAAACCGTGCTGGGTTTATCCGCATGGGAAGCCTGGTATGTTTGGTGCAGTAGTTTTATCTTGCATATGAAATAGTCTACACACAATGCAAAATTATCCACCGCAGGAAAAACTTGGTACAGTCGACTCAGTAATTTGATATTTAAACGGTTATGTAAATATGACGCGCATAAGTGAATGCTCCAAATGTGAATGCTCCCTCTGGCTAAATGAGAATAAAGTGCGAACTGTTTATTCTCCTACCGACTTACCAGGGTTACGACTTTTATTATTATTATACATGCGGATTTACATAATACGCCCATACGTATTCATAGGCTACATGTTTCAAAATTTTAGACAAATGTACACATATATTTTCCTGCTGGCATATTTCGAAGCAATGGATTTAGTTGTTCCAATGGTGTGTTTTTGCTGCTGATTCTTTCTTTATGGCTCGATCAACAAAAGGAAACGTTTATCAAATATTTCCCAATCTGATCGAATTGGCGCCAGAGCAGACAACTGTCCATTTCTGTCTGTTATCGTCGCTTTTTATTGAAATATTTCCTGTCCCTCACTTTTAACCGGCTAAGTAATTCTAAAACAATGTTCATTTGCTCTTGTTTATTTTTCAATTGTTTCAATCGCTTTAACTAAAAAGCTTTTAAAAAATCGCAATTTTCAAGGCGTGGGCTTGAAAGTTTACAAAAAATTGAAATTTATTCAGCCACGGTTGAAAATAACAGTAATCCGAGAAAGGCTGCGCTCTTTCACAGCTGCTCAAACTTAAGAAAAGAAACTTTCCTTATCGAGTCTCACTTTTTTCGCAATTGCTGTTTATGAGGCTCAAAATATCAGAATGCTTGATTAAAAAGATTGAAGTGACTGAAAAAGAAAGTTGACTGAAAAAGAAAGAAGAAGAGATTGAAGTTGATTAAAAGAGTTAATAAAAAAGAAACCGACGCAAAAAATAGATTTTTGGAAATGTTTTCCTCCAAAACCCTGCCCAGTTAACTCTGTAATTTTTTGTTTATAGTTTTTTTAAGAACACAAACGCAGAAAAACAAACTCGTTCAAAGTCTTTTTAATGAGCAAATTTCACGAAAAACTTAATTGAAAAATTGAAGAATAGAATTTTTTAGTAGTTGAGACATTTTCACAAAGAACATTCTCCAAATAGATAATTAGTTTTTTTCCAAAAGTCTAAAGTAGATAGAACATCGTTGGTCGTTATTATTGTCTCAATACACTTGAGAACATGGTTAACCCATCGACGCCCTGATTATTAGACAACCGTTCTTCATTTGAATTTTTCAACGAAATAATCCATTCAGCAGATAGCAACTAAGTCAGTTAAATATACGCTTCTGGAACAAATGTTCTTGCTGCTGATGTTTTTTACTTTTAAGTTTCAAGACCTTTCTTTCATTTGGTTCGTTTCCTTTTATTTGAACACGTCAAACTAAATCGGTGTTAAAATGCAAAAGTGAAAAACATCCCCAGAAGGTCAAAAAATTATACATCCGACACCATTCTTTCCGATTTAGGCTGGATCGTATCTCAATCTTTAAAAAGTTGGACGCAAAAATGTGAAACATTAATGGCCCTTTCAAAAGAGCGTCTGGATTTTTTGCTTAAATTGAAGCCACAGATTCACTAAATGTTTTGTTTTCACGATACATTTTATGCGGAAATCGTGGCAGAATTGTTTCCGGTTTTCAACCAGTACACATGAAAAGTTAATTTATTTAGGCGAAACGATAAAAGGCCAATTGGGAATCTGTCGCTAACAAACGAGCATCATACCGGGAATAGCTTCGTTTTAAAAGCGGCATATAACTCATGTTTTTAATAAAGTTGATCCATAAATTTAAAATCGTCGCCTGGGAGAAAAACAAATGGGCTCACCTGCCCTGGCAGTTGTATTACGGCATCTGTGTGCCTAAAATTTAAAAACACTCCATGCTCTATTGCGACATTAGATCGTGGCAATTATATTTTTATTGGCCCATAAGTTTTCTTGGTTTACACCAAGGCAGACTCACCCTATTGATGCTGAAAAGACCGCCGGCCATTGTCGGGCTCCACACTGGCTCCGCAGTGTTCGAGTGCCGTTTCTTCTCATGCTGTGGCACAGCGTGCCAGTTGAATTGCAGGTTCCAATCGAACCCGCCCACATTCACCCCAACACTATCATGGTAGATATAGGCCAGGCTGGTATCGTCAATCACGTCAATAACCGGACAAACCACGGTGGTTGAGTTGCGGGCGATTCGATCTAGAAGCGGTTCCAACCAGCCAGTTGTACACTCGCAATGCGAGTCCAAGTAGGTGAGAACCTCGCCTGAAGCATGCTCGTAACCTGCAACAAGCATTACAGTAGGTAGATTCGTAATATGCGCAAGTTTTAAGCTATATCTTAGGCAAATGTAATTTTCCAAGGTCGAAACAACATCCAAACTGTCTTGCAAACAATGAAAAGTGATGTTGTGAAGTGAAGTTGAGCAGTTATGTAATAAATTGTGGAGTTCTGGGAGAAAAATCATGTAATAAGTGCACGCACTGGGATGCAGGTATTAATTTTCTTGTTTCGCGAGCCCAATTCAAAAACTAAATTGAAACTTGTGGAAAAAAGTTTGATTTGTTTTTTTTTCGAAAATCTCGTACTCCAAAGCCTACAGCTAAGCTCCACGCCTCCAAAGAAATGACGCCCATTCTGAATCACCCTGTATTCTCAACCATTTGGGCCGTGTTTACACTTGTACAAGTTTTTTCCTTGGTTCCCCCAAACGCGAGTGCGGTATATTTCAATTTCCACTAATACAAATGCTGATTTATTTTTATTATTCACCGTAACACATAGAGAAAAGCGGGAGCCGCTGTAATTTTCCTAGATTAAAAAATGTCCCCGTGTGTGTGTGCAGCAGATACATGTAAAATCATTATTACTGTGATATAAGCCAGCGACAGTCACGCACGAGTAAATAATGAAACTTCATAAATTCTAAACGGTGTGTCATACACACAGAAATTATGTACGAAGTTTGTTTCACGCTTTGAATACATATTATTGGTAATATCTTTGAATTTAAATAAATGCTGTACTCCTCGCTTTGTCTCTTATATACAATGTGGAACGCAATTTAATCGCTCTCTACATTACAATAAAAACATTGAAATGGAAAAACTGGAAATTTTCTTTGAAGATACTTTTGTTGAAGACATAAAATTTAACCAAAAAAAATCTACATTACCTAGTAGTCTAGCTCTAATCAGCCCGATTCTTTTGGGAGCACGAATAATCTTCACTTTCGGCTCATTCGACCAGTAGTCTTCCAGCTGGTTCTTCAGATGGTCCATGTCGGAAAAATCGTCCACCAAAACCACTTCTTGCAGCAGTTCGGGAGGAGATCGGTCGATCACTGAATGCACTGTTCTTAACAGTACTGACCAAGCTTCGTTGTGGAAGCAAATTACTACCGATGTTTTAGGCAAGTTTTTCTGATAGCGGTCTGGTTGCTTACACCTGGAAAAAAAGGGCAGAACTTAAAAACAAAAAAAAACTCGTCAATCAGTCAATTAATTCGATTGTAGCTCATCAATCGGTTCTACCATGCAGCTACATATATACAGGGTGTTTCATTTACGTTTCATCATCTTTCATTGATTACTACCATTGATTTTATAAAATATGGTGAAGTTCTTTCTGTTCTCATGTACAGTACAACTTAAACACGCGGCGATGCAAACGTACTCTGTAATTTTATGTGAAAATATGCAGATTTTCTTAGTTTAATTTCAAAAAGTCCCAAAGCCGACATATAATAAAAGTAGACAGTTCGAAACAACAAAATTTGTTTTTGAAGAATCTTTTTGGAAATTTATTTGAGGCACACCTTGTATATTATTATAATTTGTGGTTCCTAAAATTGAATATACCAGACAAGAAACAAGCTTTGATTGATAAGTGCATGAACTGGGGTTAAATAAAAAAACACACATGCAAAAGAAAAAAACATAAACGATAAAACATTTGATAAACGAAGACAGACAAGCGCCACACGCTTGAACAATAAATCGAAAAAAATAAGGAAAAAATGCCGCAAAAAGAACTGTGAAAAATCAGTGCAATTCATCAACTTTCGGCCGGAGAACAATGCAAAAGAAGAAATTGTTTTTAATATTCAATCACTCGGTCTTTGCCTGCTTTTCATTGATCGATTCTATTGGTGCTTTTACCTATTTTCTAAAATCCTTTTATTGAAGTGTAAATTTAATCCAACAAAACGAGTTTTAAGGAATAGTCGAGCCTTCTGGGTGGCTAAATATTACGAGTTTCAAATGACTTAAAATGGTTCGATTTTTCAGTAAACAAAATTAATTTATTAAACGAACGTTCCCAATAAACGCTAAAGATCAATTGAACGAATTTTAATTTATAGATAAAATAATATTTACTGTCTGTATCTGTTGTTATTATTAAAGGAAGAAAAAAAATATATCTGAAGATAAAGAAGCACAAGGATTAATGTCAAAAAATATAAACCCATTTCACAATTTCTGCTATTTTTAGAAATTTTAATTGAGAAAACCGGAGTAGTTTGCAGTCTTTTTGCTCGAAAACGGTGCGTCGTACAAAAATAAGTCAGAAACCATTTTCTCTTGCAAATTAATCAGACTTTTGCTTTTTAAAGGGACGTCAAACAACAGGAAAACAAATTCTCTACTCAATTGAATCTCCGCTGTGCCACACATTGAAAAACATGATTAAAATGGGTCCATTTAACTGAAAAATTGCAAATCTAACCCAAACTTGTAACCAAAATTAACAAACACAAAAATTCTACAAAAAATGTCATTAAACCACGTTGCAAAACTCTTTTCCAATTAGCCACAAGGACCGAACACTTTTGAATGCCATTGTCGTTATTATTTGCATTTGCATCGTTACTCCGTTGTTTATTAAGTCAAGCATCCCTCAAGTTTTTTGTTCGATTTTCACCAGACTGGAGGGAGAGCAAAGTACCAGCCCCTCAACCGGGCCGAATAAAGCCATGATGATTGATAGATTCAACCCATTTTGCCCAAAATATTGAAATCGCATCGCTCGTTTGGATTTGTTTAGAGAAACAACTCAGGAAATTGATTGGGTATGTTCGGAACGGATGAGCAGGAAATATGACCAACAAATTGGCAGTGAAATAAGGCCCAGATTCGGCAAATGCTGCTATAAAGTATATTAATCTTAATCGCCCAACGAATTATCGATAATTACTTGTTTCAGCAGAACTGCTAGTCGTTAATTGATGCAATCCGAAGTGCGGAATAACGCAGCAGAAGTTCGGAATCATCATTAAAGGAAAAACAGGGAATTTGCATTTAAATTAAATTGCAACCAACTAGAAAGCGTCACTCATTTCGATATGGAAGGAGTTGACAAACATTTCATCCGTCTAAATCCAGTTGAAGAGTGGATTCTTTACAAATCCATACTTATTTTACTTAGCTTCTCCCGACGGTTTTATCTAATTCCCGCCACATTGGCATTTTTCTTCAGATCAGCCTTTTTATCTTAAATAATGCTACTTTCCTCCCTGCTTTCGAGTTGAGAATGCATAAAACAATGCAATTCCGTGGCATCATTCCAAATACTCCAAAACCCTAAGGATGCATTGAATATTCCATGTTTGCATTATGCTTTTTACTGTTTTCGAAAGCCCTATACCCTGAAGAAATTACTCTTGATCTTTTTAAAGTGTTGTCATACATTTTATGCGATTTTTGCGTACAAAAGTGTGCATATTTGACTAAAATTACCTCAAAGGTATGCTGCGAATATAAGTTTCTTTCATGGAGGCGCCGAAGCTCAGAAAAATACACTTTTAATTAAACTGGCGTCAAAAACAGTCAATTCCATCTTCCAAAGAAAATATACTTTTCTCCAAGATGATATTAAAAAAATCCTCTGCTCCCATCTCATAACAAACATGTCGCTAATCAGTCTGACATGATCTTTGATAATTTTCGCATAACTTCTCATTTCAATTAAAAGTTTAAGCAGCAAACTCACACCGACGACGCGAATCATAATAAAAGAAGAAAGCAAAACAAGAAAATATCTAAGCAGCGAAATTAATGCGATTTTATAGGAAGGCAAAGCCGTAGCAAATCCCCTTTGAGCCCGCCGTTTGGAAACTTTGCGCAAATTCTATATTTTAGCATTTATATCGAATTTAGGAATCTTTTTTGCACCCCCAGCGTACACTTTTGTTGATTCGGGCCATTAAAAGCCGAAAAAATTAAAGTTCGCTTTTGTTTCCCACGAAAACTTTACGGAAACTTTGGGGAATATGGCCAGAATGGTGGGCGGATTGGGCGCTGTTCAATAATTTAATAGCCTGTAAATAACAGAAGGACTGCAACTGTACTGATTCTACATGTACCAATCATAAATGTTGGCTCCACACCATCACCCTTGAAACTGTGCTTTTAGACTGTTTCTCGAAATCTCTTTAATTTAACTTTGGAAGTTAGGAACGAGGCCATGAATACTAAACGACAAAATTGCGTTCTGATTTGAGTTGATTACGTTGCAAAGGTATAAAACGGTGGCAATATGTCTGGTATTTTTCCTGTACAAACAGGCGCAAAGCGTCAAATTTAATAGCGAGCGATAACAAACAGCAAAAATGGGGTTTCGGTTTCATGACATAAAGCCCTAGAAGGCTCCAATCCCATAAAACACCACCCACCGACACACTCAGGTTTCCAGTTTAATTGAATTAAGTCACAAGTGAATAAGGTTGATGTTGCAAAGATGCGCGCAAGCGATAATCCAATTAAAAAAAGTATATCAGGATTAAAGGAGGAAACAGACGGCTTGCCTTTCAGTGAAAACGACCGAAATGTTCATCGAACAAATCGCTTTGGCAAGCGAAAATTGATTGGCAAACAAATTCTAATTACGCGAAATTCATCAGGATTTAATGTGGCCTAAGAACGAAAAATGAACCCAACAAGTCCCTTAAACAGGGAGAGTCAAGAGGCGACAGAAGTCTTCCTACAGACATTTCCATCTCGCCCTGAATGAGAGAGCACCTTGTACCAGAAATAATTGTGAATTTTTGCAGTGATCGACTTCATAATCCCTACTATAAAAATCTGGGAGCTCAGCTGGTGTTTAGATAAGATAAAACCGCTCGCAATTAGACCAGATAGTATGAAACTCATTACATTCGATGTGCTACTTGTTTTAATATTAATTTAGGAAAACTCAACTGAGGTAAATCATCATGGAGCCAAACAATTACTCAAAATGTGCGAACTAATTAATTAGCCAACATGAGAACATTCTGAAACAAAACCCGACATCAAAAGTTTTTGAATGTTTGAAGGAAACTTTCTAAAATTTGTCTTGTTTCCTGTAAAAGTACGAATATACTTGGGACAGCTGTAAATTACGGCGCTCTTCCCCCGTTGGGGCCCTTCAGTCCAATTAAAAAGCCAAATAAACCTTGTCGTTATTGCGCAAAGAACTTCCACAAGCCCACATAAATTCCCATCGTGGTGTTTGAAAATTTTCGATAACTGGAAGCTTTGAAAACTTGATCAATTCATCAATAAATTTAATAGATTGAGCGTCGAAAGATCGTTTTGTTGCAGCCCGGAGGCAATTTCCTTTGATGTCGGTGCCTTTTAATTAGAGCTTAGGCACTAAGATTTTTTTAATGGCCAAGTTTTCTTGGCGGCGTACGACCGAATTTTTTCCTCAAGTTTAATTAAATGTGATCCTTGAATCGGAAAAGTTTTGACGTTTTCCATGACAGTTTTCTTGGAAAAAAACCTAACTGGAGAGTCATTAATAGAAGCGACCTGTTTTGGATATTAGCTAATTAAAAAAGGAAAACATTCTTTGAGACCGACAAAGATTGGAAATCGGAAAAAATCTCAAAGGAAGTTTTTCCTTCCTAATTAGCCAAATATCGGAAACAGCTGGTTTATAGTTATTAAAAACGCATATGGAAGAAAACATGGAGTATAATCCAAGTCCATTACATCAGTAGCAGCAAATTCACGTTGGCAAAAGTAACTCTTTCTTGGCCATTTTTGTGTTCCATTTCGTTCGCTAATGTTGTTATAATGAAGGAGGGCTACAAAACAACTGCCACTCTACCTGCCTCCATAAATTATAGAGGGGGCCGAAGCCCTTAATGTTGCGCCCTCTTTTTGCGCAAAGTTGACTGCCGTGCAGCTGGAGGATGGAGATTTATTTCCATGGTAAATGGACGAAAACCTGTTGGACGTGCTTCTGTTTTTGCTCCACTTAAACTGGTTAAGTGCACAAGTTAAGACTGGGGTTGGTAAATCCTGGTCCATTTTTCATCGGCTCACTCCAGTAGTTTCTTCCCGAATGGCTTTTAGTTCGCCTTAAAAGTGCCAAATTTACGACCAAAACAAAAAATTCCAAGGCGCAAGTAACAACAAAAAAAACCCGGTTAAAATGTGTTTTTAATTAAGGCTCAAGCGAGTTTAGTAAATCCATATTGCTGTTAGCGCGCATAAATAAATTGAAATATATCATTTATTAAAGCGTTGACATGGGAAATTCGCTCTTTGGATCCTGCAATGCGGCCATAAAAAGCCGAAGAAACTGCCTCAACAAATTGAATGATAGTGTTTTACATGCACGAAGAGATGACGTAAAATTTATTTCAGCCCCCGAGTTGTATTTTGTCACGAACTATCGTAAAGCAGGAAAATTTAAAAATTTCACCGGAATATTCGCTCAGGCTCACTTCCCTTTTTACGGCCCATGAATAACGGAACTTCACTATGCCAGTTTCGTTTTACGAGAAATTAGTAAACTGCCTTAGGTTCGGCTTACCGGATGCTAACAAACGAAATTTTGAAGCACTAAACCTTTGGGAATTATTAAGGCACAGTGCCTACCCGCGAGGGACGTTAAAGAAACTGGGGACGCCACTGATTTCCTGATTTTTTTAAAAGCCATTTTTCTGGCTACGACACCGTTGTGAATCGTTTAGAAACTGCCGAAGTTATTTAAAAAAAAATTCAACTAGTGGTAACTTTATTTGTAAACGTCTAAAAAACTAGATTCAAAACTTTTCCAGCAGTAACATACAGGGTGATACAAAGCTGGCGCTAATGGTTTTGAGAAGTTACTGCAAACTACGAAAAACTGAAAATACTTTGATTTTATAACGGGAATCGGATTTGTGTAAAATTGAAAACCTGTTTTTTTTTTAATTTCCGACTTTTTGCCATTTATTTAGGTCTGCAGATGCGTGGCCAAAAAATGGCTTTTGTTTTACATCGATCCAATTTCCGTTATTAAATCAAACTCCATCATTCAGGAGGCGTGTATAGAAACAATATCGATAGGAAAACATGTGTCGTCGATTGTTTTGAGGCTCAACTCGACAGTAAAAGCAAAAGCAGCCTGTTTTTGCTAAATTGCCGACGTTTCGCCTTATTTATTTAGGCATCCACAGGCCTAAATAAATGGCGAAATATCGGCAACTAAAAAAACAGACTTTGTTTTCCCGCCCATCCAATTCCCGCCCATCCAATTCCGTTATTAAATCAAAATATTTTTCTATCACAACCAAAAAACGACGTAAAATACCTTGGAATCACAATTGACCACAAACTTAAATTCACTAAACACATACGAAACATCAGGGCAGAAACAATAAAGAGAACAAAACACTTCCGATCACTAACCTACAAAGACAGAGGAATTAGCACAAACACCGCCACCAAAATATATAAAGCTATTTGTAGACCCTTGCTAGACTATGGACATATACTCATGACCAACGGAACAGAAAGGACAAAACGTTATATACAAACAACAGAACAAATTGCACTAAGACTAATAACACGAATAAGACACCCCCAAAACCCACTACACAACCCCTCCACCCAACTACTATACGAACGCACCAACATGACAAAGATTTCGGAAAGACTCATACATCTACAGACAAAATGGACAAACAACCCCTACAACTGGACCATACTGAATCCCCTTTGTCTTACAAGACCAACCAGACAATCCCGCTTCCGTTTCCCTACATCAACGCTACTCGAACACTTACAAACGCAACTGACTACTGGACAATAAAATAATTTTTTCTTGTCATTGGAATTGGAAAGTTTATTAATAAGATTGTTTTACATATTTATTTTTTATTCAGATTAAGACTACATGTATTAAACAAAGGCAGAAAGACCGATAGGTCGATAGCCTTTTTTTTTAGAAATAAAGATGTTTACTACTACTATTTTTCTATGTAGGTGTAACGTACTTTAACTTGGTTATCGATGACCGAAATTTTTCAAAAATATTTTTCTCTACATCCCAAAAGTTCCTTCTGTTGCCCTTAAACACACCTAATAATGTATCGATTGTTGCATCCATACATCAGCAACGCTCTTATGCTCTTATGTAATTGCACAATTGGAAAACTTTGTGTGTGTGTGTGTGTGTGTGTGTGTGTGTGTGTGTGTGTGTGTGTGTGTGTGTGTGTGTGTGTGTGTTTGTGTGAGTGTATTTTTAATATAATTTCCTGATAATTTACCACCTGCTGTCACTTTCAGTTTCATCAGGTCTATTTAACACGAAATCCGGCCCAACACCGTAACTAATTTATACCAGCCGGGGAAGGCAGCGCTGAGTTCTTTCATTAGACCTGTAGGCTGAGAAATTTGAAACATTTATTAAGGAGTTAAGACGTTTATTGAGTTTGTCACACAATTTAATTTTAAATCACGCCCGAGGTGAAGATCTCCATTCTAACTCGATAAGATTTCGTGTGCAATTTACCCGGCGCTATCACGTTCGTCTTCGCCTTTTACTACCGGTTTGTTTTTTAACATGCCCACTCCGAACCAGGAAGATTAATGTAGTGTGAACGATTGCCCAGAGATCATAGATAACGTTAATCTGCGTTGATAATAAGTGACTTAAAAAAGGGAAAACACCCCACATAAAACGCGCTGTTTGTAAAACAGTGGGCCACATCTGCTCACAATACATGTGAAATTGTTTGTTGTTTACGTCCATTAGCGGCCACCCTTTGGCCGTTAAAAACTTTAGAAAAAAAACAAAAACTCGCTTTACATGGGGGCTCAAATACCAACCATTTGTCAACTTGCCAATCACTGGAACACATTCCCAGTCAGTCATTACATTGTTCCTATTTCAGCATTCTGGTACGAGGCGGACATTTGGCTTTGCGCCGATCCTTCATCCGCTACTTTACAATCCATTTCATTATGAAACTGACGAGGCAGCTTTAAAAACTGATCCATATACGTGTTGGGCTTGTGCGTTTTTGTCCTCCCATAATATATATCTTTTTCGTTTTTCCTTAACAAAACACCCTAATGAAAAGTGTGTATCGTGTTCCCCTTGTGGAATTAATTACTTTTTGTACTTCATCCTATTCGGCCTCATCTCATAAAGAAGCCCAACCAGAGGCATGTGGGTGATACAACAATGTATTGATTCGATACTATGTGGTCGCAAAAAAAATTACCACATTCTTTTAATAGATTATTCAGGAGGGTGCAATAAAAAACCGTTAAGGATCCTATCGAGTTTCATCCAATTGCATGTTATTTTAACAACACACTGTATTGCAAATATGCATCCTAAACTCAAGCGGAACTGAGGAGGAAAGAGAATTTAGCTTTTATCATTTGAAGATCTGAGCTGTCAGCTTTAAATTCCTTCGATTATTTTTTTAAACTTCTGAAATCAGAACAGCCAGTTAAGATTGCGAATGAAGCAGGAAATATTCTTGTGGATCCCCGCTCTCACCGTTTCTCTACAATATATACTGCCATGACATATACAATTACAACTTACCAGACAAAAATCAAATCGACAGATCGGTATACATATTACAATACGCAGACGACACGGCACTTATTGTACATGACAAAACTACTGAGAGAGCAGCTCAAAGACTCCAAACACTAACAAACAACACAATGACATGGTTTTATAAATGGAGACTAACACCAAACGCGTCAAAAAACCAACTTATGCTCACAAACCAGACTCAACGCTGACCCCCTACAATAACTGCAGACGACCAAACGACACAACCAAAAAACGACGTAAAATACCTTGGAATCACAATTGACCACAAACTTAAATTCACTAAACACATACGAAACATCAGGGCAGAAACAAAAAAGAGAACAAAACACTTCCGATCACTAACCTACAAAGACAGAGGAATTAGCACAAACACCGCCACCAAAATATATAAAGCTATTTGTAGACCCTGGCTAGACTATGGACATATATTCATGACCAACGGAACAGAAAGGACAAAACGTTATATACAAACAACAGAACAAATTTCATTAAGACTAATAACACGAATAAGACACCCCCAAAACCCACTACACAACCCCTCCACCCAACTACTATACGAACGCACCAACATGACAAAGATTTCGGAAAGATTCATACATCTACAGACAAAATGGACAAACAACCCCTACAACTGAACCATACTGAATCCCCTTTGTCTTACAAGACCAACCAGACAATCCCGCTTCCGTTTCCCTACATCAACGCTACTCGAACACTTACAAACGCAACTGACTACTGGACAATAAAATATTTTTTTCTTGTCATTAGAATTCGAAAGTTTATTTAATAAGATTATTAACCTAAAATAAGAGAATTTTCCTCTTTGTTTTTTATTTAGATTAAGACTACATGTATTAAACAAGGGCAGAAAGACCGATAGGTCGGTAGCCTTTTTTAGAAATAAAGATGTTTACTACTACTACTATTCTTGTGGGGATTTCGACCCACGAACTAAAAGTCGCTGCAATAGAGAAAAATCAATTTCACTTTCAAAATGCTGCTAATTTTCTAATCAAATTTCTAATCAAATTTCTAATCAATTCCGGTCCCCCAAAGGTTGGGACAGAGCGATAAAAATTTGTTGTGTTTGGTTGAGGACTAAAAAAAAGTAGACCAAGGAAGTCTAAAATAGACCAAAGAAACATAAACCTAAATTAAAATGTTTCCTAAAAATGAGAATTTTTTACATATTTGTATTCAGTTTTTCATTGTGAAATATCTATCTAATCCCTAATAAAACACGTGAGGAACACCAAACTTTTTGAGGCAAAACACTCAACAAAAAGTTTTAAAAACATAAATCCGTCTCAACCATCAGCTTTAAACATGTTTCGCCCACATTAGCTGGAATCAATCAATTCTGCATCCCAATTAACCACGGCTCAAGACATTGAAGCCGAAACGTGAATTAAACTAGCTCTTATTGCATGGAAGTTTGGTCTTGAAAGCTATTTATGTAACAGAGGTCATCCGACTACGACATACAACCGGCAAACGGGAAAAAACACTTATTGACAGTCCCCCACAAATAAACGAATAGGGATTGTTATAATGGGTCTATAAACAGAAACAGCTTTTTCGTTATTACATCAATCAGTCATCGGAAATGTTATTAATATTCGCGTTGCTTTTTTACTGGCGATAAATAAAAGTGGGCCCTAAAGTGCAGATGAAAAAGTGGCAAAATGATGGATGAAGTCAAGGCGTAGTGCGAACGGAAGATACAACACATCAATTTCTATTCGGGTCTATTCTATTTTTTATGTTGTGAACAATTATTTGCTTGGTTAATTTCGATGTATGCAAGTCGGAGAAAAATCACGAATAACAGAAAATCGGCGCTAAAAAAATGTTTCTTGATGCACACATTTGTCAAATGAAGGTTGGTTAAGCAAAACTCCTCTCATAGAATTCAACAATATCAAGTAATCTAGAACCTTTATTTTAACCAATTTTCCAATAAACTTCTTTCGTAGAAAGTTGTCGGTTGCAATGAGCGCTCCTCAACCCAAATCCGACCTGAAAACTCACTTTAAGTGAGTCAAGACAAGTCGCGTCTAGTTTGAACTAATGAATACACTTTTGCATCCCGAGCCCTTTGGTATAAAGTTGCTGATATAAAGTGAATTCGTCTATTTTGTAAAAAGCGAAACTTAGACGAAAGTTATGCAAGTTTGGAACGCCGTATTGTCTCAAGGGAGGTGAAATTCTATTTACCGAGAGTGTCTGTGCGAGTTGCTGTTTCACAAAATAAAAACGCCACATGGCTGATGGCCTGAAAACAAGTGCTGACATGCAAATGAAATTTACCTCGTTTACATTGTACTTTATTTAAACTTTGACTCAAGTGTAAACCGACAACTTTATGATGGAAAGGCTGTTGTAGGTTCCACTGAAAATTGGACATTTAGTGCAAACAGATTTAAATTTATTGGCGCATGTTGCTCGTCTGATGCACGAGTTTATCACTCAGCTGATGCAATGAAATAGGAAATTTTCGTTTTAAAATAAACTATCGGCTTTCCTCACTCGACACGAAGTTCCTCAATGTACTTAGGTGGAAAGTTTAGCCCTAGCTGATGGCTGTTTGTAATGGTAGCGGACGTTGGCCAGCGGCCGCTGGCCTCAATTATCGTTCTCTTAACTCCATTAAGTACTTTCAGGAGCGTAGGGGATTAAATTTGCGCCGTTTCCAATACTGAACCCAATTAAACCCGCGTAGCATCCAGGAAATATGACTCATCGGCTCCGCAAATGCCTCTGGATGTGCACGTTTCATCTTGCCACTCATTTATCCACCTGCATTTCCAGGAAGCGAGAAATGCTTAGAAAGTGCACGTCTTCAAGCTGCTGGCTAATAACCCAATTAATGATTTTGGAGAAAGTTGCTTTAAGAGCAGTGGCGGCGTGTGTAAATCACCCGAGTCGAAAAATATCCGCCAGGTGCACTGACTAAATGTGCTTAAACCATCAAACGTCTGGGAAAACAAAAACTATTTGAATGATGACAACCTTTATGTAAGTTTTTTGAAGTGCACATTTACTCGGAACGCTCTGGAATCGGTGTTCAAAACGACACAATTCTCGATTATTGAAACTGTGCTGTAAAAAGCCATGTGTGACCTAATCTGGCTGTGGTAGCTGATATATCAGCTGAGCGTTAAATCCAAAACTGGCGGTTGCTCTAATCTAATTCATAAACTCTAAGGAGACAATAGGCAATCTGAAACGAGCGCCGCGGGATTGAAATACACCAACCGATCCTGATCCTAAAAGCGAGCTCTGGAGGTTATTTGTTTTGTGTATACATTTCCTGCATCGCCTGGAACTTCCGCCTTCATATAAACGCAGTTAAACCGTACGAAGGATAAGACGATCTATTTTGCATACGGGATTAGGGTTACGGTTCACGTTACATTCGCTTAATTCCATATTTACTGGAAATTTCTCTGATCGCACCGGTTTGATGTATGGTTGCGGTTTGGCTTTTCCAACATCCAGGATCGTCCCGCACATTCATCTACGGAATTTTCTCGTTTTTATGCCTTACATTGCAGTGAGCATGGAACAGTCACAAATAACGCTTTTCTCTTCGTCTACAACTCAACAATATTTGATTCTTTTGATTTTGTAGTGGTTTATCTGCAAAGCAACATTTAGCAAAAATACTAGGTAAGAGTAGGAAGAGGTAAAAGTTGTGCCAAATTGGAGGTTGTTCGAATTGTTGGAAATTTTTTTACGTTCGGGCCTGAAACTTCACAACCGATATGTTTTGAAGGTTTCTGAAACCGGCGGACTATCGAGTCTTATCAAAAGAGTTGACTTTTCGCGGTCATTGTCTGAAACTGGAGAGCTTTTCGGGTTGTGACGCCCGAAGCGATCACACCTCTGAAGATGCAAGCCACTTGTGTTTGCGAAACGCCAGGAAGAAAAAAAACACAAAGATAAATACTTAGGCTGGTTTTTCCATATTCAATCTTTGGAAAATAGGCTGAATAGCGTTGATTTTTTGGGCATCGAACTTGGCAAGACGGAAACCATTTTTGCTATCCAAAAGCGAACAATAAGAACTACAGGAAGATGTAGCCTTTCCAAACTTGTAGAGGAACTTTTAAGGCAAAAAGAATGCTAACCATTTATGGTCTATACAGGGTGTACCGTAAGCACATGATCAAAAGGATACTGCGATGTTCTTTGGATCAAAAGAAGACGATCTGATCTAACTTTTACTAAGAAAAAATGTCTGGCTCCTCTGCCATTTTGATGGTCAAAGTTCTTCAAAACAAATATATTTTTTGAAAAATCGGGAGAATGACGATACGATGTATTTTACCGAAACTCGCTGTGAATTTGTTCCCATGTAAGATCCTTGAATGTCTTGGAAGAAAAACTGCCAGCATTTTTTATTCGGTAGCTGGAATCAACTGATCTTTTTTGAGTAGATGCACTGATAATTTCTGCACATTTTTGTCCTCTTTGTAAATTCTCCTAGTATTCATAGTTTTTGCGCAAAAAATATTTCTGTTCTCTTGCCAACTGACAATTTAGTCGGAACTTTGACTCGGAACCTTATAACATCAGATAATATTCAACAATATTTAGATACGTCGAGCACAAAGAGCAGAAGTAAGAGCACATATTTAAAACCTTCTTGTGACGCCGTTTTGTTTTATGTTCTGTATACATTAATGCAAGTCGGGGTATAGCAATAAATAAAATCAACCTTTAACAAAAACCACTACTCCAATCCCTTAATAGCCTTTTCCGAACCTAAAGTTAATCCTCCTATTTCCTATATCTCAACTAACAATTCTATTACGATCGCATCAAAGCCTTACTATTGGCAAACACATCGAAGAATATCTTTCGCACCATTAAATATGCACGATCCAAACGTAACGTGACAGATACGGATGCTCAGAAACCTACATTTCCCCTTATTTTCCTTTTGCTGCTCAACCCGAATGGAATAAACCAAGTTTGGTGGAAACTTTTAACAGAATCTATTTGCGTCCGGATCCAAACAAGGTTGTCGCGGTGATTGCTTTTTATCTTTTGCCTTATTCAACTATTTCAAGGGCGGGCATTTTTTCCCTTTTCGGAAAACTGCGGCTTCAAACAGACGATGAGTGATTAAGAAAAGTTTATAAAAACTGGCTCTGTTTTATTATTGTTTATGACCTTGTTTATATTAGCCAAACATAAATCATTGGGATTTTGCAGGCAACATGTGGATCGTTGAGATAAATAATGAAAAATCGCATTAAAACACAATATAATTGAGTATTTACGTAGTATCAAAGTCAATGGCAGTTGTACCATAATTTGAACAAAACAAAGCAAACACTTTTATGATCCCGAACATGTTATTAAAGTGATACGAAAGCTTAAGCAGATTAGTCGTTCAGAGAATATGTTTAGATTGGAGGTAAACAGCATTTAAAACGCGCTGCAGTTCATTGGGTTTTGATGCATTTTTTATCCCAAAATAATGCTTTCACTTAACCATAACTATGAAGCGTTTGAAGAATCTGTTTTGGTTATTTTGTTAAGCAATGGAAGAGAGTTGTCGTAAGAAGGTAAGAAAACGCTAAAACCGAACTTAACAGTCATTTCCTAATATCCTTTGAATTTAATTCAAATGGTCCACTATTTTAGCAGCCGAGACATCAATTTGCAGGTAGAGCGAGTTAAATATTTGTTTTCCGGATGCGCTGGCTTGTCGGCGAATTTCATCTGCAGGATGGATTGAATGTATATTTGCTGGCGATTCATGATTTCGATACAAGTTGCTAATTCTGATCTAATGAGAACATACGAGAATCGATAAATCTAATCAAATTTCCCAATAAAGCGAGCTGGTGTTCAATTGCGAAATACAGTGTGTCTGTAAAATGGCATATTTTTTCTATCGCCCAGTATAACAATTATTTATGGTCAGATTTGGGTTTGTGCACATGTTTTACGAAGAAACGGCCTCTTGATAGAAGTCTCTTCAGGCATTCCTTCTTGAGATATTTGAAGTTTACCGGACTTGACTCCACGGGCTCTAAAATCCATGATTTTAAGTTAACGCCCATAAATAATGAAATTTTTTGTGAATTCGGCTTTGAAAATTCAGTGGATATTTTGAGAAACGCGGATGAACTGACTGAGTCCATTTTCGCTTTTTACGTCGAATTACAATCTGGAATCTACAGAAATCACGTTTTTTAACATTTAATCGAAGAAAACAGGAAAAATTACAGCTATCCATAAGTGCACGACTTATAGCTCAAAAAGGAGTGCCTGTAGAGACTTCTGTCAAGAGACCGTTTTGTCGTAAAACATGTGCACAAACACACATCTGGCCATAAATAATTGTTATACTGGGCGATAGAAAAAATATGCCATTTCAAATAGGATTGCCATATCTCCGACAGCGCCCGCTTCCATGTGCATAGAAAATGTTAACGGATTTTAATTTCTCGCCCCCCTAAACCACCCTGATACAAAAACAGAATAATACATTTTTTTCATCTTAACTTTGAGGCTTTTTGTATTAAGAAAACCGTCCACTTTTGGATTAGACAAATTCGATTAAATCATCATGTTTACCTGCCCCAGGAATCTGCGATAGGATTTTGTACAGACACCCTGTATTACAGAAGGAAATGCTACAAATCGCCCTGATTCTTCCGCTAAATTTGACCGTTTTGTGACTTAGAGTAAATAAAAGGGAACTTCTGAAAGGCAAACGCCGCATCTGATCCGGCTCATGCATACCTAATAGATCGGAAAAGATCCATCCGATATGCGCATATTATTCGGGATATAAAAATGAATGAGAGCAGGAAAGCGAATGTAGGCACTACCTTTACAAGAAAACCCAAACCGATGAAGCCATAATTGAAAGGGGGTTCATCTTGAAATAAAATGTTCCCGTGCACAATGCCATATTCCAATGGACTTTTAGTTCCTGACGCAAACGAAATTCTCCACCTAACAAAATCCGTTTATCATTCGCAGATCCGGCTTGCCATTAAAAGAGGCAAATCTCAGCCCAATAACTTAACGCTTCATGGTTCGGAACTTTTCCATTTCCATCATCAAAGTTCCCACAAAGTTTTGAATGATTCCATCAAACTAATAAGAAAATATTTTTCACTGGAGACGCGGTTAGAGGACCCCCAGGTATCGCAGCCCCGTTGAGTGCGCCAATGCGTGTGACAGCTTGACGGATCTTTAAAGCCGACGATAGCGCCGGAAAATCCCTCAGCTATGCTAATTAGATGGAGCTATGCGAATTCCACTTACAGGGGAAAGTTGGGAAATATCGGTTCGCCAGCTATGCGAAATTCAGCCGCAAAATTACACAATCATTCACCAGATTTCCTAATAAATTATTTTCCCAAGATGCGTATTGGCGGCTTAAGCAATGTGCTTTGAAGCATTGGCGGTCGCTTAGTTTACTCGAAGGATTTAGTATGTCTATTAAATTCATTGATATTGCTGCAAATGGAAACCAATCCACTGACAAAACTGCTGAGGTTCTTCTGCACGAATTCAACAAAACCAGATGGGCGACCACTTTAAAAGTTGGCCTCAAAAAGGAACATTTCGTGGTCAACACTCACCATTGAGGATATTTTGGCAAAAAATGAATTCGCCCCTGGTAAGGCTGCCATCGCTTCGACTGTAAAAGCGCCGAAAACAGTCTGTACTAATGAAACTAAGCCTTGACTGAAATATTAATTTTATCAGATTCACGGAGACGAAATGATGAATTATGTAGGGGATTTACAGCCGGGCGGTAAAAAAATGTGAAACTAAGCCTGTTTCTCGCTAAATTTTAGGCACTTTTCCTAGTTGGAGACGAAATATTTTCAACCTAATGCACGAAAAATGGTTTTGAAGACATTTGAGAATTGAGTAAAAAAAATCAAATTTTCAGATACACGTGCTGAAAACCTACATGGTTTAAGCGGTATTTTTTCGAATAAAGTCAAATCGCGCAAAATACCTCAAACGATATACGATTTTCATCCCAATAAAGCGCAAAATGCATCGAGCGCGATGAAAAACATTCTCTCACATCCAAAGAACAGAAACTTTTTCACCCATTTTAAGCTGATTTTGAGCGGTCTCAATTTCCACCCGACAATTATTGACTTTTTGTAGACTTAAACCTTCGGTATAATTGGAAGCCAAAAAATATGTCTAAGTAAGTTTTGTGTATATTTTCCTGACTGTATTTCAACTTAATTTAAATGAAATTCCTGGTTTCCAGTCAATTTTATTGTTTACTATTTTATCATATTACAATACATTTCGGTGTCTATTCTCCACCATCATCTAGTAGAAACTAGAAACAGCCATGCATGCTGATGAATCAACTGATGATGGTGGAGAAAGACACCGAAACGTATTTGTAATATGATAAAATAATAAACAATTAAATTGACTGGAACCCTGAAATTTCATTTAAATTAAGTAAGTTTTGACTGAAATATTAATTTTCCCAGAGCCACGGAGACGAAACGATAAACTATTTACCGGATTCGCAGTTTGGCGGTAAAAATATTTGAAACTACACATGCTCCTCGCTAAATTACAGGCACTTTTCATAGTTGCAGGCAAAATAGTTTTGCTCCAATTTACCCCATAGTTTTGAATATTAACAAGCCAGGGAATTTTTGTGCCAGGCAAGTTTTCCATGTGCCCAAAAGACAACAGCAGGAATAGCGGATAATTGGAAAAACTGGAACATTTTGCGTTGGAAGCAGGGGTAGGTTTGTCACTGAAAATTGCATGTGGAAAATTGATGAAAAAGCCCCAAAAAATTGCCCAAAATCGGTCATACAGGTCAAGTTTTGATACGTTTGAGGATTGTAATTCGCATGAAGAAAATATGGAACCCACATTGAACTGGAACAAGCTGAACTAATTAACTAAATTCTGAGCTTCCTCCCTACTATTAACGCGATCTACACCGGGCAATTTGTGTTTCCATGCTCGCCTGCATTGCCCACTGCACTAATATATTAACTAAACTTGTAATCAGAATAATGCATTGTGCTGCTGGTTAAAATGGAAATCGATATGGAATTCCGCCGGTTCGATCGACGATCCTCTCCACTTGCTCCATATGATTGCGAGATGGATTATGGCTACCAACTCGCCTAAAGAATTCCAATTAAAGCGGACTTTGTTAGGGAAATTCATCTATATAGAATACCGTTCTCAAACTGGCATATTTCGCCTGTATATTATGAAAATATGTGGAAAGTTAAGTTTACAGGTGCTAGCTAAGGCACAGTCATGTATTATGCATGTCTGCATTCCAAGATCAACACCACAAGCTGTGTTTGCGTGAAACTTTACATTTCTATCAAGTCTTAACAACGATTATTAGGCGTTTGATCAAAATTCAGCCTTGAAATAACGTGCATACATTCGGCTATGCAACAGATGCTTAAAAGCGCCGTTAAACCGATAGATAAGCCGATGATAAGTCATTTACAGGGTGTGTAACACATCGGGCTTGATTAATTTGAAAATTCTACGTTAGCCGGAAAGCAATGTAGTTTTTTAGCCTCAATTCAGTCACATACAGGGTGTTTCCACATAAGTTGAGACCCCTGGGCCATTTATTAAAAAAAAACGTGACAAAACTTGTTTAATGTTACTCAGATCTTCAAAACATGAAATTGAAATAAAAAAGTGAAATCAGCAATTGACAAAATGTAGTTTTTTTTATTGGAACACCCTATGTATTTTTAGACAGATCGATAGGATTGATTTCAGGACCATTGAGACATTTCTTGGCTCAGAAAAAGGCGAGCTGAACTATCTTTTACTAATAAAAACTATCTGCCTCCTCTGCCATTGATGGTCAAAGTTCTTCAAAAAAATTCGCTTTTTTGAAATATCGAGCCAATGGTAGGATGGATTTTAATGAAATTCGCTGTGAAATTGTTCCTATGTTAAACTCATGTTTTGATGAAGCAACCGAGTTCATCCGCTTTGGGCAAGTGAGGCAGCAAACTACCAGAACTTTTTATTTGGAAGCTGGAACCAACAGATTTTTTTGGAGTTGATGCACCAATCCTTTTTTGACATTTTTGTCCTCTTTGCAAAATTTCGTAGCATTCATAGTTTGTGCGCAAAAAATTATTTCTGTTCTCTTGTCAACTCAGAATTTAAATCTCGTTCCAAAACTTTATAACCAAATTCCCACAGATGACGCCCTAAAAAACCTACAGTTTTCAAAGAATAAATCAGAAAGTCCCTAAAAAAAAACGCAAAAGTTGATCACTTAGGCCATAATAAGTGTGGTCTATTATGCGCGGTTGAGCAAACGATTCCCGTTTTTTTTAACCGAGTTCATTCCGGCCGCCTAATTTGAGAGCGAGATGGCATAAAATAGCTGAAGCCCTCCACTAAATAAATCCCGAATTGCCGACTAATTCGGGACCTAATCCCGTCAGTCCCGTTAACCCCTTTCTATTCCACTTAACCTGCGATCCCGAAAAAATGCCGGCCACGCGTTAGCTCCAGGATTAATTGGCCGGAAGGGTCCCGGATAAAAAGACGTTCAAATACTTCTCGTACCTCCGCAATGGCACTCTCTTCAGCTATATTAAATTCTTAGGTAATTTATGAGCGAGTTAAAGCGAAAATGAGACCTGTGAGGATCACACCGTTAAGCTGGTGTTTGAAAACGAGCTGAAATACAATGGGGGCACAAAGAAGAATGGGGTTTCAATTGAAAAGAACCTCGGACTACTTCAATAGTCTTTAGTTCAATATAGAAAAAATGAACGTGTCTCACATACAAAGACCTTTCTAATTGTATTACGGATTACGTTACTAATACACATGGTCACAGTTGACATTTCGTTAAAGAGCACAGGACGACCTTTTCGATGAAGCGGCAGGTAATAAAATATTTTAAAAATTAATTAAAATACGCCTTGCCTAGTGCAGTGGCCTGATTGGATGCTTCAGCTTGGATTTAGTCATTTATTATACAAAACTTAGTGAACTCACCACTCATCCCTAGCATCTGGCAGACTTCGATGGACACTGATCATATCGCTGGCATATTGGTTGAAAGCGTTCTTCAGCCAGCCATCGTCCACCATCTTCTTCACCTCTCCTGAAAGCAACAGAAACAGTTTTTTTTTATTTGCTTTGCAATATTTTGCCTGCTTCGTAAAATTATCGATTTCGCTGTCCGTTTTCGGGTTCATTATATAGAAAATGCCAGAAACAGTTGGCGTGAACTAGAAACGATTTTCAAGCCCCATCCATAATCTGTAGTTCATCCTCACGAAAAGCGGTGACCGTTAAAGCTGAAGATCCATTTTTTAAAGGAATCCCCCTGGAATAGCCACCAAGTTAACCTCGTTTGGGGCGGTAACAAACGATCTTGGCGCCTCGTTTACTCGTATAAGATTTCTGATGGGAACGCATAGGCGGGGTGAGATAAAATCAAATTAATCCGGGACTAAAATGTCAACAGATTCGGCTGCCCAATTTTACTGAAAAAACTATATTTGACCCAACAGTTCCCGAGCAATGAATCAGCTTGCACTAAGTAATTAATACGCCGCAAATTGCGAATTTCCTGGCCTTAATTAACGCATCCTAACGGATCCAAACGCCCCCATGGGAAGACTGTAAGAACACAACTAAGGCAATAAACCCAACGGCGTCCTTATCAAAAATATCTCTTGATGCCTCCCTGATGAGAAAATAACAACCTCCCAATTTTCTCGCCTTCTCCGGTGGTCCGCCTTTTCCATAGTTTTCCCAGAGTTTCAGGGGTAATTTTCGAAAACAGCTTCGCTTTCCATCCGAAACATGAAAGAATAAGTGACCTTTGAAATTGGGAGTGCAGAAATGCGAGTTTAATTATGCCATCTGACGTGCGATTATTATAATGAAGGGGCATTTGGTAAAGTTTAGGGAACTAAAATAAAGGAATAAGGTGAAAATGGTCGAAAAATAAAACTGGATTATTTATTATTATGGATTTAGAGAACCAGTTGAACTACAAGGCTCCAGTTTCGATTGCGAGATAGAGCGTTAAATTGCGTACGTTTTTGTACCAAACATCATTTAAGAAAATTTTCTGGTTTTTACGCAAAATGGAAAAATTCGAGATGAATGCGAGTCTTCAGAAGCGCTCTTATGTGATGGCTCGCATTTAGAAAACCGGTTCAGCTACAAAGCTCTCGTTTTCTTTGCGAGATAGAGCGTTAAATTGCGTACTTTTTTATATCAAACATTATTTTAGAAAATTTTCTGGTTTTTACGCAAAATGGAAAAATTCGAGATGAATGCGAGTCTTCAGAACCGCTCTTATTCGTTGGATCGCATTTAGAAAACCGGTTCAGCTTCAGAGCTCTCGTTTTCTTTGCGAGATAGAGCGTTAAATTGCGTACTTTTTTATATGAAACATCATTTTATAAAATTTTCTGGTTTCTACGCAAAATGGAAAAATTCGAGATGAATGCGAGTATTCAGAATCGCTCTTATTCGTTGGCTCGCATTTAGAAAACCGGTTCAGCTACAAAGCTCTCGTTTCCTTTGCGAGATAGAGCGTTAAATTGCGTACTTTTGTATACGAAACATCATTTTAGAAAATTTTCTGGTTTTTACGCAAAATGGAAAAATTGGAGATGAATGCGAGCCTTCAGAACCGCTCTTATTCGTTGGCTCGCATTTAGAAAACCGGTTCAGCTACAAAACTCTCTTTTTCTTTGCGAGATAGAGCGTTAAATTGCGTACTTTTTTATACCAAACATCATTTTAGAAAATTTTCTGGTTTTTACGCAAAATGGAAAAATTCGAGATGAATGCGAGTCTTCAGAACCGCTCTTATTCGTTGGCTCGCATTTAGAAAACCGGTTCAGCTACAAAGCTCTCGTTTTCTTTGCGAGATAGAGCGTTAAATTGCGTACTTTTTTATACCAAACATCATTTTAGAAAATTTTCTGGTTTTTACGCAAAATGAAAAAATTCGAGATGAATGCGAGTCTTCAAAACCGCTCTTATTTGATGGCTCGTATTTAGAAAACCGGTTCAGCTACAAAGCTCTCGTTTTTTTTGCGAGAAAGAGCATTAAATTTCATACTTTTTTGTACCAAACATCATTTTAGAAAATTTTCTGGTTTTTACGCAAAATGGAAAAATTCGAGATGAATGCGAGTCTTCAGAACCGCTCTTATTCGTTGGCTCGCATTTAGAAAACCGGTTCAGCTACAAAGCTCTCGTTTTCTTTGCGAGATAGAGCGTTAAATTGCGTACTTTTTTATACCAAACATTATTTTAGAAATGTTTTGAGTTTTTACCCAAAATGGTAAAAATTCGAGTTTAATGCGAGTCTTCAGAACCGCTCTTATTCATTGGCTCGCATTTAGAAAACCGGTTCAGCTACAAAGCTTTCGTTTTCTTTGCGAGATAGAGCGTTAAATTACGTACTTTTTTATACCAAACATCATTTTCGAAAATTTTCTGGTTTTTACGCAAAATGGAAAAATTCGAGATGAATGCGAGTCTTCAGAACCGCTCTTATTCGTTGGCTCGCATTTAGAAAACCGGTTCAGCTACAAAGCTCTCGTTTTCTTTGCGAGATAGAGCGTTAAATTGTGTACTTTTTTATACCAAACATCATTTTAGAAAATTTTCTGGTTTTTACGCAAAATGGAAAAATTCGATATGAATGCGAGTTTACAGAACCGCTTTTATTCGATGGCTCGTATTTAGAAAAAGCGGTTCAGCTACAAAGCTCTCCTTTTCTTTGCGAGATAGAGCGTTAAATTGCGTACTTTTTGTACCAAACATCGTTTTAGAAAATGTTCTGGTTTTTACGCAAAATGAAAAAATTCGAGATGAATGCGAGTCTTCAGAACCGCTTATATCTGATGGCTCGAATTTAGAAAACCGGTTCAGTTACAAAGCTCTCGTTTCCTTTGCGAGATAGAGCGTTAAATTGCGTACTTTTTTATACCAAACATCATTTTAGAAAATTTTCTGGTTTTTACGCAAAATGAAAAAATTCGAGATGAATGCGAGTCTTCAAAACCGCTCTTATTTGATGGCTCGTATTTAGAAAACCGGTTCAGCTACAAAGTTCTAGTTTTCATTGAAAGATATAGCATTAAATTTCATACTTTTTTGTACCAAACATCATTTTAGAAAATTTTCTGGTTTTTACGCAAAATGGAAAAATTCGAGATGAATGCGAGTCTTCAGAACCGCTCTTATTCGTTGGCTCGCATTTAGAAAACCGGTTCAGCTACAAAGCTCTCGTTTTCCTTGCGAGATAGAGCGTTAAATTGCGTACTTTTTTATACCAAACATCATTTTAGAAAATTTTCTGGTTTTTACGCAAAATGGAAAAATTCGAGATGAATGCGAGTCTTCAGAACCGCTCTTATTCGTTGGTTCGTATTTAGAGAACTCGTTCACCTACGAAGCTCTCGTTTTCATTGCACGATAGAGCATTAAATTGGTTACTTTTTTGTACCAAACATCATTTAAGATTTTTTTTGGTTTTTACGCAAAATGGAAAAATTCGAGATGAATGCGAGTCTTCAGAACGTCTCTTATTCGTTGGCTCGTATTTAGAAAACCGGTTCTTTGCGAGATAGGAATATAATGCCAACGCAAAAGAAGAGAAATAAATTATTGAAATGTATGTTGGTTTTACTGAAATTGCACCAATTTATTGTGAGAACCATATTCAACTGGAAAGTCGCTGACGGGGCAAGAAGATAGACAACCTTCGTTATTAATTGGCCAATAAATCTGGGAAAAGGGAAAAGAAATGCAAAATGTTACCGATATATGTACTACTTAGTCAATTGCACAATTTCCAAAGGGTTAGGGTTTTTAAGGTAAGTTAAGTTTTGAATCTGGTGATTTTTTCGGGCATTTAAACGAAACGAACATCTCCAGAGGTGTGGAAGATGCAAGCCACTCGTGCTTGCTAAACGTCAGGAAGAAAATGTTTTCCTCGACAGTCTAAACGCCCGAAAAACTCAGTTTAGCAGTTAGAGTCTTTACTAAACCTCACCTGTTAGGTTTGTTGGCAACACAACCGCTTTTCCCATTTCGCCGGGCAGTTCTTGCGGAGGAGCCAGCACAGAATCATCGTTTTCTCGCCTTTCGATCGAGTTTTCCTCCTTTTTAAACGGTATAAGTGGACCAGCCTCTCGATCGGCCACGTCCTCCTTATTCGCATTGTGGCGCACTACCGAATCGCGAAAATCACCGATCTGAAATCAAAAAACCATATAGTTTAGATTTGATTGAACTCTATCGAAACACTCAAACTGTAGTTGTAAATGACGATGGATGATTGAACGCAAAATGTAAATTCACATTTTTTTTTAAAGGAAATTAATCTAAATGTGAGATGGAAAATGTTCTATGTTTAAAATTCTGTTCTTACGTGGTTTTGATGTAAAGATTCGGCAATGGGACCTCGATCGGCGGGTCCCGAATCCCGCATCATCAACATGGCCACCGTAAACCATGCTGTACACACTATAACGACTAACTTGAGCACGAGAGATCTGAAAAAAATTTAAAAGTTCATTTATTCTTCACTTATTTAATTTTGTCAGCTAGAAACTAGAACTTGTATCAAATACGGGAAAGGTGCGATGACAATCTCAAATATTACCCTCGAACTTTGTCCAAACTTGACCGAAAATTTAACAAAAATCCCCATTTCCATGCAATAATACGTTGGTATTTAGCCTCACATTTTACAGTGATTATTTGTGGCCTTATAATGGGCTTTCCGTATCACAACTATTTCGAAACAATGTCGTTTGTCTCACCTTGAGCTGGAAAATTTTTTGTTTAACTATTATTTCATATCATAATGTACACGTTTTCCTCGACTTCCTCAAATTACATTTTTCACTTGTGATACCTACTTAATGATTAGGATATCAGCAAAAATAATCTCTAGTTAAACATGAATCTTCAATAGTCGATAAAGTCATTATGTTAATTAATCCAGATTCAAAACCAGCAGGTCCGAATTTTTTTGAGTTTTAAAAGTGAATTAGAAATGTCCGCATTTTTACGCATAAGTGCAGAGATGAAAATACACAAATTCCTGCCGGAGTACGGAAGAATGTCCTGAAGTCCTGAATGAGGCAAAGGAAAACCAAAACGTCTATAACGCAAATATTCAGGATTTTCCCGGAAAAGAGTTTGCAAGGTACAAATGAAAAAAAAACTGTAAAACAATGTTTACTTTCTATTCCCCAACAGCTTCTATAGTTGCGCTCCTTTTCCTTTCGGAACAATCGCACAAAAACAAATGATTCATATCAAATTAAGTCCAGTGGCGCATTATTCATGTGTTTTTACTTACTTTTTGCGCCAGAACACCATGTTACAGGTTCGTCAACGACGTTACCGAAAAACTGATATCAGCATTTTCGAATCAGCATCCCGGTGGAACGATAACAACGTTTTCAGATAAGATTAGCCGTTATCATAACACGCCTGCTAGGGACATCGCCAGTTCCACCTGTTGCCGTTCTGGAGCACACAAACTTCTGATAAACCGGTACATGTCTGCAAATAAACAAACTACTTATAAAACAGAACTAAAAATAAATATTTTTAATTATGGTGTAATTAGTGCGTAGGTAAACAGGTGGGGTGCAGAACGTGATGATATCTAAACTGCTCAACAAAATAGACGTTGCTCGGACAAATTTCCACTAATTTTGGAAATGGATCAATTCTGATTGTTGAGCGCGATTTGATTTCTGTTTGAAGCGTTATTTCGTGCAGTTCTTTTTCAGTTAGTGCGTTTTTTTGCAAAGAGGTAGTGGTTCAGATAAACTTTCTACAGGGTAGCAAGTGAAACAATGCAATTGGCGAAAGTTCCACATGCTCTCAGTTAGGCAAATCGGTTTTTTGTACTTCAACACCACAGGTATTAAGATAAGGGCTCGTATTTCGAAAAAAGTTTTTGAATTTTTCCAGCATCCGGTTTATTTACAGTCTTTTATTTAAGTCTAGGGCTCATGTGAAGTCATGTTGAATAAGTTATCGCTGCAAAACCAAAAAGTAGATTTTTCGAGACCACCCTGTAAATAGAAGAGATGGCAGAACCATTTAAAAACAGTTTCGAGCCACTTGTTTTACCTTGAAGCTTTGGTTGTCGGGACCCAAAAAAACACGTTTTTGTCCAAGCATTCGCCGATTTTCGAAAAAGTTTGCATTTTTCCATGTGCCTCCCTGTAGGAAATTTACCTGGGGTGCTTATTTTTGACCAAAACAGTGACGAACACAAGACAAATGGGGCTAGATGATGCTTCAAACAGAAACCAAATCGCTCTAAGCAATCATAATCTATCCGCTTCCAAAGTTAGGACAAATTTGGCTGTGTAACGTTCATTTTGTTGAGCAGTTTATTGAATGATTGGGTGGATTATTTCGAAACGCTTAAGCAATAAATGCCCCATTATTAGAAGAAAGAAATTGAGCAAAAAGGGGAGTATTGGAAACACAACACTTTGCTTTTAAAGACACGCTATGAAAGCTGCTAATGGGCAATTAAGGATAAATTATTCGGGTTTTGATTAATAAAAACGACACTAATCACATTTGAAATTAATTTCTTTACTCCCACTACATGAGAGAAAAAATGCTGCTTAAATTGACTTCAATTAATGTAAATTTGTATGGTTGATTTGATGCTGATACGTTTTTAAGGAGAAAAAATGCAAATTCCTTGTTTAAAAATATGATCCAAGAATGGATAAAATAGGTTAAACAAGAGTTTAATGGATAAATCCAGAAAACAGCGTGTTATAACGGTAGCGCACGATTTGATAACTAGACAAAATGTATTTAAAATGAGCCAACAAAACAGAAGAACATTTATATAGAGAGAAGCTTAAATAACGCTTCCAATATTCAATTGCAAACTCGAAGAAACCTTAGTAAGAGCAAAAAAACTGCAATTTTCCTGGCTTTCAGCTGGGTAAGCACTGGAAAAGGGGTAATTAAGGACGGTAATGCTTTAGATGCAAATGCGAAAAACTCATTAAAAATCATCCTCAGGAATAATTCACAGTTTCCATCAGGGTGAAAAATCGGTTCTAAACCCTGGTTTCAAACTCTCAGTATTAAACCTGCACTACTTTAAACCTGGCAAGCATAATAATAAAAGTGAAAATCACTGAACAATTCATAATATTATTACGCAATGGAAGAAAAGGCCAGTTTAAACAATCAATAATGGGCATATGCGAGCTCTTACATAAGCGTGGAACACGCCATAGTAACAATTAACGAAATAAAATCGCATTACTTACAAAATGAAGCGAAATGGACCGAAGCTCTCGTTGTTTTATTTAGACCTCAACAGCAAGATTTTAGCTCATTTTGCCTTATTAATGTCGCAAAATTTGAGAAAATGACAAAGTGCTGACTGATGACAATCGTAAACAATCAGAGCCGACTTATAGTGCTCAGTACAGGCATTCGGAAAAAAAATCCCAGAAAATCGAAAAAACTCTGAAATCTGGGATTTTCAGCAAAGAAAGTCATCAGCAAAAATTGTCCGCAAACCACATTGAAAGTGATGTTTTAGAAATCAACCAAATCGAAAACACAATATTAATAAATGCGCATAGTATTTTTTCAACTTTTTATATTTTGTTTCTTTCTCTGTACTTTATTTATTTAAGTGTTTGGCAAATTGAGGACAATTTTTTATAGTCTTTTTATAATTAGTTCTCAATAATATCTCTGCCATTCATTTTTGGCAGCTGATTGCTATTGATAAGCGGACATTTTTCCAGATTATTCTGCCAGTTGTAATAACAGTGGGAGTTAAACTAAAATTTTGAATTTTGCTGGATTTAACCAACCTGTTGAAATCCCCGATTACATTTTTGGACTTCAAAAATGCACATTTTAAGCCCTACAAAGGGATGACAACCTGAAGGATTATACTATATTTTTTTGAATAATTTCCCATTGAATGAAATAGAATCAAACAAAAATGTAATTGATAAAAACGCAAATTTAGGCTGCAACTGATTATTGAAGTTTTTGAAATAAATTTGCAGAGTTTCCAACTAGGAAATTGAAATGGTAAATACCAGAATTAAAATGATTATATCAAAAACACATTTTTGACACGAAAAAGGACATTTTTCGATAAACATTTTCTCATAACGAAATTTCTCTGGAGCCGCAGGTAAAAAACTTTATTTTCGAAATTTGATTCGTATAAGGAAACTCGATTGGTATGAGATGGACATGGAGAAATCCAACTAGTAGGATAAAAAAACGAGATTGATTACATCCTCTGCAATAAGAGGAATATCTGTACTGGCGTAAATCGGTTTGATACTGGAAGCGAAGACCGGTTCATTAGAGCTACAATTTCCTTAAACCTGAGAATTGAAAGAGCAAAACATGTCAATAAGCAAATTTTTCCAACTAAATGCGAAATAAGCGCCCATGAAGAGGTTCTTCAGAAAGAATTGGAGAATAAATTTAACCCCATTGTCAACAGAGAGAATGAACTTGAAAGAGAGAATGAAACTGAAAAGACATTCATTCACACAATAAATAGGAAAATTTGTTCCAGAGTTAAAATACCAAGAGGGAGTAAGCTAACACCAAGTACACTAAAACTTATAAAAGAAAGGAAAACAACATTCCAAGATGCAGCAGAATACCGGGAGCGCAACGGGAGGATACACAGGGCAGTGAGGAGAGATGTAAGATCCTATAATACCAGAACATTTCAAACCGTAATTGCCCGGCCAGATGGGTATCAAGGCTTGTACACTGGAGACCACGGCAAACAAGAAGGAGTGCCGGCAGGCCACAGAGGAGATGGTTGGATGATGTTAAGAGAAAAGCAGGAGGAAGATGGCACCATACAGCGAAAGACAGAACAGCATGGAAGCAAATGAAAGAGGCCTTTGCTCAGGAGTGGACAGATAATGGCTGACGAAGAAGAAGAAGATGAAGATGAGGAAACTAATAATCTAATCTTTGCAATTATGTTGTTTTATAGTCTAAGATGTGCATATCCTTAGAATGAGTACTAAAACTAATATTTTTATCTCATAAACTTATACACAAGTTCTTCTGGCTTTCAGGCCGTCGTGGAAAATAATTTCTTCCGGACGTTTCGCAAGTACGAGTGGCCTGCATCCTCAGAGGATTTCCGTCCACTGAAAGATTTCGAGTCAAGGTCTCTGAGGATGCAAGCCCCACTTGTGCTGGCGAAACATCAGGAATTTTCACGACCGCCTAAAACCCAGAAAAATTCACCACTTTCAGTCCACTTGAAGTATGGTTTTGTGCTCCTTTTACTATGCTGAATCCTCTGGAAAAAAACAAATTAATCGTTTTATGGCGGGTTGCTTGTTCGGGTTTAGTAACTCATTGTCAGATGTTTCCGGAATCAACGGTCCGATGGCGGGGCCTCGTTCCAATTAGATGTGTTTTCTTTAATTGCATTTGTTGCAGCCACCATTAGCGTAATGGAAATTGGGCAAATTTGCCCAAATACTTTCAATGTTCCTGCGGATAATTGCATCACTCCAAAGAGCGGATATTTCAAGAAGCACGCGTGATCAATTATGTATCAGATTAAATTCGCTTGATTCCTTCACGTAACGGATTTGCGCTTAATGCACAATGTCTAGCGAGAATCGAGAGATTTTTGTCATTTCCACACTGTTAACTACTAATTCTCGACGAAATAAATATTGAAACCTTCTAAAAACTCATTAAATTAGCAATTTAAGTATATTCAGTTTCTTATGTAAGATTGGCTCATCGCAGATCGGTTAAATAATTAAGTGGTGCTTAATAAACCGGGTGTAGGAACAAGATTGTGTAAAAGAATGATCAAACATGCAAATCCGACTGATCATCATTGGCGTCCCGTTAAATCAATCGTGGGCATGAGATAAGAATTTTCTATTTTATTTGGCAATTTGCACATGTTTGGATGACTGGAGGCGATTTTACTTTCATTGTGTGTTATTAGTGGCCGCATTTTTTCCTGAAAAAAATTCCTGAGGAAAAAGGGGAAAAATCTAATTGTTTTTGTATTCTATTTCTATTTTAGCCGTTTTCCTGCGCCTGCGACATTCTTTATCTCGTCGTACCATCTATGCTGGGGTCTTCCAACACTTCTCCTCGCTTTCCAAGGTCTCCATCCGCTCCAGTGTTCTGTATGTTTTGTTGCTGTTTTCTTGGTTTCTGTGTATTCAATACTGTCTCTTTTACCCTCGGTTATCAGTTTTCTCCTTTTCTCTCGGAGGTGTTTTGTTTCTATCGCCAGTTTATTCGGCGTTTTCTCTGGGGGGCCTACTATCTGTTCTGCTGTTTCTTTTATAATTTTTGTTATTCTCCTATTTGTATTATCCAATGACTCTTCTGTTTTTCCCGGATTATTAGAAAACATTTCATTCAGCTTTTGTTTGTATGTTTCCTTTCTTTGCGCTATCTTTTCTCTGCTTCCTCTCTTCGTCGTTTGTTCCATCTTACTTTTCCTTTTCGTTTTTGTGCTTATGAGTAATTTGCATCTTACTATCCTGTAATCACTGCCGGTGTTGAATTGATTGACTACATCTAAGTCTTGGATTATGTGTTTATGGCGGGAGATTATAAAGTCGATCGCATTTTTGGTTTGTCGATCTGGACTATTCCATGTCCATTTATTCCATTGGGGTGATAGTTTCGTATGTCCACAATGTGGAATGGCGGAGGAAACATCATACCACCTATTAGGAGTCATTAGCATTAAACATTCTCCTGGGCCTCCCTGAGCTAATCCTGTGGATACGCAGGGAGGCCGCTGCGGCGCTACAGAGGATAGAATGCAGCTCTACAAGGCATGACAACCACCCACGCCAGGTACTTACAAAAATAGGGACCTACATGCGATGGGATCTTCCAATCGTAGGTGCAAAAGTGGTCCCAGCTGTCTGCGAACTTGACTGATGACTGAACAGCGAAGGAAATTTGAGGTGGAAATCCCAACAAAAAACAGTTGGAATACTAGGAGTTTTTGCTCTAATCTCTTTGTGATTATTCTGGTAAATAATTTATATATCTGTGATAGTAGACTTATCGGCCGGTAGTTTTCGAGATCAGCCGGGTCACCTTTCTTGCAGATCAGAACAACTACAGCATTCTCCCAATTTTTGGGTATATGTTCTTCTGTTAGGCACTCATTAAATAGTTCCACTAGTTCTTGTCTGGTCTTGATATCACTGTCCTTAAGCATTTCAGGCTGAATGTTGTCTTCTCCTGCCGCTTTGCCCTTTTTCATCTGGAATAGCCCTTGCTCCAGTTCTTCCATATCTATCTCGGGCATTTCTTCTGAGTTGACTATTCGAATTTTGTCGCCTCTTGTCGTTGTGATTGTTATTTTGGATTCGTACAGATCTCCATAGAAAGATTTCACAACTTTTACTATCTGGTGTCTGTCTTCTGTAGCTGTTGTCTGTTCTCCTATCTTTTACATATATTTAGTCCCTTGTTCTGTTCTAATAGTGATTGCACTTGTTTTGTTTGTTGTTTTAGTATGTCTTGTTTCACCATTTTTTTTCTGGTTTGTTGCTTTCTGTGTATTTAATAGTGTCTCTTTTACCCTCGAATATCAGTTTTCTCCTTTTCTCTAGGAGGCGTTTTGTTTCTCTTGACAGTTTGTCCGGCGTTTTCTCTGGGGGCCTACTATCTGTTCTGCTGTTTCTTTTTTAATTTTTGATATTCTCCTGTTTCTATTATCCAACGACTCTTCTGTTTTTCCTCAATATTTGAAATTTTTTTTATTTAGCTTTTGTTTTCTTTCGCTTTCTTTTCTCTGCTTCCTCTCTTCGTCGTTTGTTCCTTTGTACTGAGGCTTGTATATATATTTTCTCCCAATGTATTCCTGGGTTTTCAGTCAATTTTATTGTCACTAATTATGGTGTTATGTGATGAGCCCTGCGTTTCGTCCCGGGTCTACCTATTGGACTCGTCAGTAAGGCTTAGGTAGACCCTGCCTTATGCGCCGGACATCGGTTATACGCGTTCGGACGTAAATGAACCGAGCCGGTGTAGGTCTTGTGCGGTGAGATGTTGGCAACCCGTGTTGCTGATGCTGCCACTCTATCTTCGTTTTGTATATTCTTTTTCCTGACTGTACTTTAATTCATTCCAATGTATTCCGGGGTTTTCAGTCAATTTTATTGTCACTAATTATGGTGTTATGTATACCGGCTCGGTTCATTTACGTCCGAACGCGTATAACCGATGTCCGGCGTATAAGGCAGGGTCTACCTAAGCCTTACTGACGAGTCCAATAGGTAGACCCGGGACGAAACGCAGGGCTCATCACATAACACCATAATTAGTGACAATAAAATTGACTGAAAACCCAGGAAAAAGAATATACAAAACGAATATATATTTTCTTGGATAAATAAACGCAATACATCTAATTAAACAATTAGCGCTAGAATCTACATCCATAACGACAATGAATCCCTGGCTGTTTGCGCTAACATAATTATTAATCAAATCGCTGAATTAATTAAAGACAAACATCTAATTAATCTTATTAGAGCCGCAAACTTGAGCATGTTCTTGCGCTTGACAAACATACCTAGATGCGTTCAAGGCAATCGACAACGATGTAAACCGTTCATCTGCCTACTGTTTAAAATCCAATCGAAACTCTTTGGTTTCAACATTTGCTGCTTTCAATTAACACGGATTTTGTTAAAGGTCGCTTGCTTGCGCCTGTTCATGGTAATGTGATAAATAAAAGATGTTTTGTGCTGTTTAGCATATTGTTTCAGGTGGGCAAGGTTCGATTTTCGATACGTTCTCAATTGATGATGACCTTTGTGGGCTTAATTAAGGCAGTGTGAAAGACTATTAAGTCTTTTGTTCAACTCAGGCTAGATAATGTGTAACGATTTCGAGGTGTAAATATCAGGATTTTTTCCCAAAGTCCCGAGTAAATTGGGTCGAACCTGAAGAAGATCGTTTTTGGAAGGGATTTAAAAATAAGAAAAACTGTCAAAGGACTTTATATTATTTAATTTAATTCACTACACACATGCAAGTCTCAGACACTCTTGTAACTTTTAATAAACATGCGAATTAAATTTAATGTAAAATTTCCGGCCGGAATATTAAACTTCGTGGTGATGGATAGAAGATATTAGTCAATGCTTGCAAGATGCACGCTTACAATCATGTCGAATGGATGGCATGAGTGCGAGAGCTGAATACATTATTTTCAATTGTTCTGTCCGAATTTCACTGTTTGAATTGATCTCGGGCTGTTAACTTGATCCACAATCAATTTTCATCGATCGGTGCAGTAAGGAGTCGCATATAAATTAGCACCTTTGAAAAATAGCCAGCAAAAATCAACTTTACACATCTTCTTTGCTCCTCCTTTGGAAATATGGCCATCTTACTTTACTCAGTAAATACCAATGAGTATTACAAAGACAAAGATACCTAATACCCTTGTAATTCCGGGTTCGTGGTCAGTCACGATCTTTCCTAATCTATCATCATTAATTATCCTTTGTGCTCGACGATAGGTCATCAGTAAAATAAGATCTTTTATCGGTTACATCACGTTATTGCAGGGAAAAGATTGCACCTTTAGAGCAATAGAGTTATGTACTAGACATAAGGAAAAATTTATCATTTTTATTAGCAGAAAACCATTTGTTGCAAACCCGAATTAGAATTAAAACTAACATCTGACTGGTTTAATGTATATAATTTAATGCTCACCATTCTTAAACTAAGCCTAATCACGATATTATAAGAATTTATGTATCAACTTTTAGTTCGAGGACGTTGAAAACGAAAAACTTGCCACTAGTTGGGAAGCTTTCGTGTTTCTGGATAATTTATGTAGCTAATAAAATTTCCAGCTTATCGAGTTGGGTTGTCGAGTTTGGTTGTGGCTTTTGATGATTTGACTAATTAACACAGATTATGACTAGTTTCGATCCCATAGCAGAAAAATCATTCTAGCAAAAACCAGCTTCCAGCCACTTTTCTTCCCTTTACATTTATTATTTGTCCCAATTATATTTTAATTTATATACTAGTAATCAAATGTTTGCCTTCACGTGCCCGATAACGAACTTTTCGAGTTTTCGAATTGAAATACCATTAAAAAGCTGTATCAATGCTAAATGAATAGAAACGTGGATTTTATTGATGTCAGCCTATCTGTTTACAAATTGGTTTTACTCACGAAAATGGATAGCTACCGGAAAACGTTGTGGAAAGGGGTGAAGGACTTTCAGTTCGACGACCATTCGGGAAAAATATTACGAGAAAGTTCGAATATGTACATAAATAGGTCATGGAAACGGCGAACTGTATTGCAGGGCTAATTTAGGCACATATTTACTTATGGTTAGTTTATAAATGTGATGTTTACTTCACATACAAGCGTGTTTGTTATGGGACTTGGCATTTTTTTCCAAAACGCCCCTACCGCCCTTAAAATACATTTTAGCTTATAAACGTTAACACTAGCTTTCTCGAGCCTGGACCATTTCCATAATCCATAACGAATGTTAATTAATGAATTTTATGCAAAAAGCCTTTTTTACATAAACTGCAATCAAATTGTCAGTATTAACTGCAAAACTTCGATAATGTTCACATTATTTTGTTGTGCACGTATAAAATTTCCATGCATATTTCGATTTATTCGTATTTTGGTGAGATAGCGGATTTGTAACTAGTTTATTTTCTGTGCATTTAACGGATAACTAAACATCCAACCGTTGGTTTTCCTGCACACTGACCAATCGTACACATTTTCAAAGGAATTTCGAAAAAAGTTTACGCGTTTTTATAACCACTGGCCCGTTTGGAAAATATTAATCAGAGCAATAATGCCGCCTCAAAAAACCTCTTCCTCTAATTTGTTGTTGAAATGACTGCCAGACAAATTGAATATTTCCATTTGCAGGCTTTCAGAGTGAAAGAACCGTCATATTTCACACCTATTGTAAATCAAAGGTCATATTTCTACAGATCACAAGACGATAAATTTCAATTCTTGTCCGCCCACGTATTATGCACATCCATAACACATGTGTGTTTCGAAAAAAATCTCTTCGGCACACATCTGTACGCTTCTACAGTACGTGCAAATAATATTCATCATGCTGGATTAAAAAAAAACGTGAAATAAAGGTAGACAGTAGGATCTGATAAATTACACCATTGTGTAGTAAAAGTAAAATATGGTCCAGTGGGAGAATGATACCTGCCCGAATATATAAATTCCTGCACTTGGGGATGTTTTATGAGCGGGAGTAATGTAGCTGGGCCAACAAATTAAGCCACTGGCCGATGTAATTCCAGCTACATGAACATTTCGTTTCAATTTTTTATTCGGAATCGCTTTCTATATTGTTACGAACGAATATCGAGGTCTTACGAAGCCGGAAGGCAGATGTCAGCAAAACTATGAAAATTTATAACATCAACAAGAACCAATGGATTGGATATTTTACCAGCTTATCCCACGCTGACCATTCTGTTGAAGTTATGGATGATGAGGACACCTCAGAATCCAAGTCCTGTATACCTTAATTTCAGTCAAATGGATTTTCGTATATTTTTCGGTTTTAAGTGTTAACAAACATAATCTGTTGGTTGGAATGTCTCGATTTTCGTTCTATTTCCAAATGCGGACACCTCACGCGTTCCAATCATACGGGGTGTCAATTTGAAAACTTTTCACCCTTAATATCTTTCTTACAGTTAAAAATATGAAAAATACGAAAGACATGTCAATTTTTAGCCTTCTTGTTTCAACTCCCTAGGAGGGGTAGATATCACCCTTAGAATCTTAAAAGGGAATGGGGGTCAAGTGGCTCATCGTTTTAAAGGGCCTTCAATTCTCTGTTCAGAATACTGCAACTGTATTTTGATCAACTGATAAGATGGTGCGTAAATAGATCCCATGTGTTTTGTTGTAGAAATGCGGGAACGTTGAATTGTTTCTGCAACTTTGAAACGCGATTGGTTGGAAACCTCTGGACAAAAAGCAACAAAGTAGGATACCACTGAAAAGAGAATTGAAGGCCCTTTAAAAGTGTGCTAAACAGATGTTTTGCACACTATGGTAGATACCCCTCCTAGGGGGTTGAAACAAGAAGGCTAAAACATTTATTTAAAGTGTCCCCCTTACAAATAAAATTGACGTGTCTTTCGTATGTTTCATATTTATAACTACAAGAAAGATATTAAGATATTAAAAGTTTTCAAATTGACACCCCGTATATTTGGCGCGCCTATGGTCTCAATCGTTCTTTCTTGGACTTGCAAACTTTTTCAATTCAGACTATCAATAAGCTTAACCTTTTGACTTTTGCATTGAAAATGAAAAAAAATTCAATGCCAATGCAAATTAAAGTCTGGGGGTTTGCTGCACCCAATATGCAAATAGCGCTAAAAAACTAGTTCAATAGCCGACAAAATCGAACTGGAGGACAACAATTACACATCGAATTATCGTCTAATTGTTTCACTCATTCAGATTTTACTGTTTTAATTGATGTTGTAACAATGGCAATTACACGGAACAATGCTAATTGATGGCGGGTCATCGAATATATGGGCAATTGAGGAAGTCAGTGGCAATGAGTTTACTTAAGTTTCGCATCCGGCTAACTAACAATCGAATTGATGCGTGAAGTTGGATGGGAGTTCGAAATATGACCATCAATTGCAATCTGAAGCTGATGGTTCGATGAGTACAGTAATGAGCAAGAGACAATTAATTGCCATTGATTAAAAGTGTTGAACCGCCATGCAAAACTAGTGTTTATGAGAATTCTGAAAAGACACAGAACTAACCGCAAAAGAAACACAAGTGGGGAATTGCTTTGATTTACTAACCAAACTTAGTCCATCAATTAACCGTCTAGAATTGCTCAAGAGCTTCTTCATCATCCATATTAATTTTGTTAAATAACAACGCACATCTTTGGAAGTGAATGGGCAATAAATTGAGTTGTTGAATATCCCAATATATGCAATATTAGATTGCATAATTAGACCAATTCTTAATTTCATAACTGAAAAGCTTTTTACGTGACTGATCTAAACGGATCCAACTGATCTTGTTATTATACATACACCCAAACTCATTCAGCCAAAATTCAATTCCAATTTATTCATTATTTTCCTGTAAATGATCTGACGTTCTATTTAATGCAGTTTCTGCACAATTTACCTCTCACTTTTAGCAAATTGCGATATGTTTAAAATAATCAAATGAAACGAAAAGCTTATTACTGATGGGTTTCACGCATTGCGTCATTTGCATATGATGTATTTTATTGGATAATAATTGTATCGACAATGAACTATTTATTACAGTAACAATTAATCCATTATTTGCTATAATTTTCATTTAATTTATTTTATTGAACTGCTTGGAACTCATTAATATTAGTCATAATTAGATACACTGGAAGGTTTGTGCAGATGATGTGTTTTTGCTTGATTACGACGTTGTTTTTGTTTTATTTATATATTCAATGCTGAATTCTGCACAGCCGCCATCTAAATAGATGCTTTCATTTGTATATGTGCTAGCAGGCGATTGAAAACTAATTAATTAACCCTGACCCGTTGGAAATTTTCTGAGAAACGTTTCTGGAGTTTGTTTTGCTTGAATTTTACAAGATTTGCACAGTCAAGTAATGGTTTTACCTAGGAATCAAGTCCCTATTTGCTCTGGATTCGGCATGAAGAATTTTTGAATGCCATTCTACTCGATGGTTTCTTCAACTTCAAGTTTGACAAACTATTGAAAAATATTCCTGTAGTTTGATGTGCATGGTCAAGAAACCGCTTCAAATGCGGCCAGAACCAAGTCTTTACCTTTGCGAGATTGGACATGAGAATTTTTTTGAAAACGAGCGTGTTTGTGGGTTTATTTAGCTATTAAACAAACGTTTGTTATTCCCTGAAAACTATTTTCGATGACCGATCTGGTTGAAATCCGGAAGTTTGGCGCAACCAAGTAACTTCTATCAATGACATGAAAAGCAATTTTCTACCGGTTCAGGACTGGACATGACGAATCTTTGAAAACTAGTCTGCTTGAGGGTTTTCGTTACGATCAAATGAAAGTTTGAAAATTTATGAAAACTGTTCCTCTCGTTTGATTTGCTTCAAATTTGCAGGATCTTCACCGTCAGTGGGCCAAATAACACGGGTCTACCTGTTACGATTTGCCTGAAATTTTCCGCGTTTGGACAGTCAAGTAACTTCTCCAAACTCACCAAGAAACAAACCCATAGCTCTAGTGGATTGGGCATGAAATTTTTTTTGAAAGAAACTGAAAGTTTGATTCATTTTGAAAAATTCCTGCAAAATCTTCCTGTTCCAACACATACATGATTACATCCAATCAGGGACAGGCACATGTTCAATGGAAAACATACAACAACAATTAACGACTGCCATAGAAAAATTTTCTCCAGACACCAAAAACACATGCTATCAACACAGTTTACCGAAATTCATACTAAGACTAATCAAACGCAAAAGGGAACTGTATAGACTATACACAAATACTCAAGACGATGAATTGAAAAGAAAACTAAACGATCTCAACAGAAACGTCAAAACACTAATAGGCCGATAGAAACAGGACAAATGGCTAGAGGCATGCAAAGAAATTGAAAAAGACGAAGGTAAAACGTACAGGCAAAAAATAAAAAAACTGTCACGATACAAAAAAAAAACATTATTACTGGTATAATAAATGAAAATGGTACAGAACTGTATACAGACAAGGCCAAAGCGGACGCATTTGCCAGAAACTTTCAACATGCCTTCACAACCTCCACTAATCCTAACTTTGACGACCAAAACTTTAACGCAATAAATGATTGGTACGAGACCTACTTTACAAACGAAACAAACAACGCACATCAACTAATTACTGAAGCAGAATACGACGAAGCACTCGCACACATTAAAAACACGGCGCCGGGAAAAGACAATATAAAAGGCAAACTACTGAAAAATCTTACTCCACAAACACACACACACACATACTGAACCTATTCAACAACTGTATTGAAACTAACACGATACCAGATACCTAGAAAACAGGAATAATAATACCAATTCCTAAAACCGGACTAGACAATACACAAACACAAAACTACAGACCTGTCACACTACTCCCTGTACTGAGTAAAATTTTTAAAACTATAATAAAAAATGGACTGCAACAATCAGTTGGACAACACATACCACAATACCAATTCGGATTTAAACCTAAAAACTCAACTGTTCACCCACTTTTTATACTAACCAACAACATACAGACAACTCACCTCACGAACAAGAAAACAGCATGTCTCTTCATGGACATCAATAAGGCCTTTGACATTGTCTGGCACAAAGGACTTTTATATAAATTTTACCAGCTTAAAACCCCCAAATACATAATTCACGCAATCAGAAACCTACTTACAAACAGACACCTAGAAGTACGCATAGACAACACCCTCTCCTTTGCTTTCTCCCCTGAACAAGGACTCCCACAAGGATCCCCGCTATCACTCCTTCTTTACAATATATACTGCCACGACATATACAATCACAGTCTTCACGACAAAAGACACATTGACAAATCTGCTTACATGCTACAATACGCCGACGACACTGCATTGATCGTGCACGACAAAACTACAGTAAAAGCAGTACAAAAACTTCAAACACTAACAGACAATACAATTGCTTGGTTCTACAAATGGAGACTTACACCAAACGCCACGAAAAACCAACTACTTTTACCAAACCACCAAATTAAAGACGACTTTCCATCAATAACAACAGACGGAAATAGAATTAGACCAAAACAAGAGGCAAAATATCTAGGAATGACACTGGACCAAAAACTAAAATTTACAAAACACGCACAGAACGTAAGAACAAAAATCATTCAACGGACAAAACACTTCCGATCAGTGACGTACAAAGACAAAGGAATCAGTACAAAGACCGCCACAAAAATTTACCAATCAATATGTAGACCTCTGCTTGACTACGAACATAAACTGACAGCGAATGCATCTGGGAAAACTAAACAATACATTCAAACAACAGAACAGATTGCCCTGAGATCAATAACGAAAATAAGACATCCTCAAAACCAACCACACAACCCCTCAAACCAACTACTCCACGAACGAACAAAAATAACGCGAATAACAGAAAGACAACTCCAATTGCAAACGAAATGGAAAAACAATCCCTACAACTGGACCCTACTGAATCCCCTTTGCCTCACGAGACAAACGAGACAATCCCGCTTCCGCTTCCCAACAACAACACTACTTGAACACTTCCAACACGACTGAACCAACCTGCTGGACGATGAAAAGACATGAGATAGAAGGGAGATTTTTTTTTTGCTTTGTAATAATTTTAAGTTTACAGTTAAGATAGTTTAAGTTAGAAAATTAATCCAATACATATGAATAATATAGGAATGGTTTCCTGCGAAACTTAACTGTTTCTTCTCAGTTGCCCTCGATTGTACTACGAATGTGTTAACTAAGTCTGACGGATATTCCCATCAAAGCTTTTAACACTCAACGATTACAGTTTCCATTTAGGCATTGAAAAAACATCTAGATCAATTTTGGACACCAAACCACAATTAATGTCTTAATAATAGCAATGGGCATGCTTGGCTACACCGGGCTAATGGCTAGGCTAATGACTCAAAGCAAAAATTAAAAATACTTGACCTCGTATGAAGACATTAGTGGCCAAATCTATTCGTTACTAATGAATAATCGATGCTAATTGTTTCAGTGATAAAAACCCGTTTTGCACACATTTAAAAACATTGACTTCTTATCTTCGCATAGTTTAGTCGGGTTTTTTTACATTTTGAAGCAATTTACTGCGGAGTTGATATACCTACATACAGACAATGTATGCAAATAGTCAGCCGACACGTCTCCATGGTAGGCTGATATTATTTCGATACCAAACCGGCGTGTTTTTGACTTTGTTTTTATAAGCATATACTAAAACGTTCCATGTCATGTGGTGATTTTATATTCACAAAGGGGCTTACAGGAAAATGCTCCATTCAGGCACTCCGTTCCTCTGTTGCTTGCATTAGTTTTGGATGTACAATAATATCCTTCCAGTCAGTCTGTTCTTGTAGGCACAAAAAGCAATTTGATTCAACGATCTCGTTACAAGAAACCAAACACTTCCATTTTTATCACGTCTTGTACATACACGAAATCTAGGTTGGGTTAATTGGCAATGCGGGCACCTAAGTGGACAATGTCTTCCATATTGCAGGTAGTGAAGTCGACTTTTACAACGGCCCATAGTGGGTTTATAATACCCGGTAAGTGGCTGTAATGACAGTAATCATTCAACGTCCATCATTAACGCACGACAATTTTAAATTAACAGTTCCCGCTAGAAATTGCCGGATACACTGGCAGAAACAAGACTGCAAGGATGGAACCTGAAAACTTCATTATTAAATTAATTTGCCTAATGAATATTAAAAACTGGGGACTTTTGCGCGTTGATTTTTTTATAAACTTTCCCAGTTCTACTCGCCTAATGAATACCCTTTTAACTAAAACGCCCTCCATTAGATATTAACAGCTTCTCGTATCCCCACCGGATAAATTTGCTGCAACATTGGAAGAACCCAAAAGCACATTTCTCTGTAATAGACTTGAGAATGTTCGCAGCTTTTTTGCGCCCTGAAACACCCCATAAAGAAAAGGTCAAGTAGATTTACTGCGCACAATTTCATTCACTCCACTTTTTTCGCAATGAAACAAAAAGTGAAAACTACTTCATTTCCTGACCGAATTAATGTATTCCCGATATTGGACCGTGGAGATAATGAAATAAGGTGCGTTTACGTTCCAGTTTATTTAACGGGGCCGCCTCATGGGGAGGCACTTTTATTGATCACTCTCGTGAAACATACGTAGCTTTCGAGGGGCTGGTGTAATGCTTTGTTATACCCTGGGGAATAATTCAAAGGCTACGTCAATTAATAATCAGGCTACTTTACAGGCTTTACCATAATAAGCAATCGATGGTTTTTGGAAAATATTCTCACGTTACTTTTTCCACATTTCCTCACAGTTTCATTTGCCACAGCCCTCCGTCACAGTTCGAGTAATTTCAATTAATTTCTTACATAAACAAGGGCGGCTTCCGACCGACAATTATATCTTTTAACCCCTGCCTATAGTCGAAAACTCCAACCAAAACGTTTATATCATTTATCACTTTTGCACGTACATTCATTCTATCGACCCTTCCCTAAAGCCAGGATGTATCTTGAATTTCTCTAGAGATTCAAAGGACTATCAAACACGCTACAGTGGTCCGCATTATAGAAATTTCTCATATTTTGGGGTTTATTCGCCGTATGTTTTATTATAGGAAGTATTGGATAAACGTGTGTCTATATGGATGGTATTTAAATTAATAAACGCACACAAATAGAATAAAATGTTTCAACTTCACTTTAAATATGCATGGATCAGTTGCAGCTGAAATAATTTAGAATTGGAAGAGAAGTTTTATTCAGGAGTTGTGCTTCAATACGAGCACACATTGAAAATCCAAAGTTGGTCCCGCTTATAAGCTAAATCAGCTCCTTTCCATTGAGCAATTTATCCATTCAAACTGCTCTTGCTTTAAGTGCTGTTAAAGGCTTGCAATTTTATTCTTGTTATCATTCTCCTCTTTGTGTCACTAATTGCTTTTGTTTACCAATAATAACTGGCCTTTGTGTAGACTCGTTTGATCAGCTTTAAAACAGTTTACGTACAAGGAAAATATGGAAGTTTTTCAAATGGTTTTAACTTAATTTTATATAAATTTTCCTACTCATGTCCAGGTATTTACATATAAGTAAGTATTTACTTTGATGCTTTTTGTGAACTTATAGAACAGTTTTTTAATTGCAGAGTTATTTATTTGTTAATTCTTGTTGGTTCTGACAATAATCCACACTTTTTTCTTTGACTGGGTAAACGAAGGTAAAAAAATGCGCGCTTTCTTTAAAACATTGGAAAGTACTAATGCACTCAGTGGAAACTTGAAAATTTCAAGAAATATTTCAGGCACTTGGGATAAAAAATCGTCCGGAACTCTTTATTTTCCTACTAAATACATTTTGACGTAAAAATTAGCCCATCCACTGGTTTTCTTGTTTTTCGTTGAAAAGTTCGCAGATACTAATCAAGAGCAAGTAGCAACTTGCAGGTTTCACAAGATACAGTAGACACTTACGACCAAAACTGGTGATGTTTTTATTGAAACCGTACAAGATCCTGATTGTTCCCAGTTAGGTAAACAATGGCCTAAAAATGAATGCACCCACATAAATGCGAGCTGGTTCAAAAATTTTGAAAGTAGTAATCTGGAGGCAGTATAAACGTGAAAGTTTCACATATATACCAGGTGCTCATTTCTAAAACCTGTAAAATTTGCATTGAAATCTCACAGAATGTTGGTCTAAAAAATAATTTTCCACATAGAACCGCGCTTTTCTTTAAGAGCGTTTGTACTAAGCTACAGCAACTAGAAACTTGGAAGTTTCACAAGAGGTGACAGACAGTTAATTCCACATCTCGTAAAATTTCTATTTTAATCGCACAGATTCCTGATTTTTTCCTGCTGGAAAAAAACCCCAAAAATGCGAGTTTTATTTAAAAAATCGTAAATTCAAAGGTGAAGCAAGCAGACACTTGGAAGTTTCACACAATATAGCAGACACTTGGATCTCAAACGTAGGAAATTTTCAATCAATCAATAGCCAGAAACCCTATTTTCTTCTTGCTTGATAAATGTAGTAGAAAAATTTCACATTTTATACCAGGTGCCTGGATCTAAAACTGGTGAAATTTTCATTAAAATCCCGGATCATCCTGATTTATTACTGCAGGATAAATGCCTAAAAATGCAAATTTTCACAAAAGCGCACCTTTTTCAAAATTTGTAGGAACTAATAGACAACAATTAGAAACTTGAAAGTTCCTCAAGTTACGCAGATATTTAAGCCCACGACTCGACAAATTTCTATTGAAATCCTTCAGAATCCTTGATTTTTCTGTTGGGTAAGTGAAGGTCTGAAAATTAACGTAAATGCGCGCTTTGCGAAATTCGTAAGAAATAATTTGCAGAAAAGCGGAAGTTGAAAGTGTCCAAACATATAGCAGATACTTGGATCTCAAACTCATGAAATTTTCAATGAAATCGCAAGAAGCCCTGATTTTTGACTGCTTGATAAACGCGAGTTTTAAAAATGAACTTGTCTACATAAATGTGCGCTTAAAAAAATCGCAAATACTCATTTATAGCAACTAGGAGCTTCAAAGTTTCGAAATATATAGCAGATACCAATATACAGCCCAAAATTTGGGAGTTTTTCAGTTAATTATCACAAAATCCTGATTTTTGCTCATGGGGGTAAACTCTGGTCAAAACATAAATTTGCCTACACAAATGGGCGTTTTATTTCATACTAGTTAGAGCAAGTAGACATTTGCAAGTTTCAAAATGCATAGCAGACACTTGGAGCTAAAACTATCGAAATATTCATTAAAATCGCCGGAAATCCCGATTTTTTACTGCTTGATAAATGCAGGTCTAAAAATTTCTGTCCGCATAAATGTGCGCTTTCGTTAAAACATTCATAACTATCACCCCAGAGCAAGTAGGGACTTGAAGGTCTCACAACAACCGACCCTATTTAATAAAAAAATAGTAAATATGTATACACACAGTTTTAGGATCTTTTCCAGAAATATGCACTTCTGGAAAGACTCTTTTCCTATGATGTTTTTTTAACCTTCTTCGGAAACATATTCAAAGCACTTTTTCAAGAATTATCCGATAATGTAAATTTCATTTGCGGTAAGGAAATATTTTCCTAGTTATTAACAAAAAAGAGATATTTTTAAATGGGGAGCTCTGTATATTTTGATGCCAATGCATAGACGACACCTTTTCTGAACATTTCTTGAGGAGTTAATCAGTTCAATGGGCGGGAGAGATGCAATCCTGGCATTACTGATATTTCTAACTCTGGTCTAGAGTTTGCAGGGAATTTAAAAATGAGGTTTTTCAATCTCCCCCAAAGGTAAAAGTCCATGGGTGTTAAGTCCGGTGACCTTGCCGGCCAGCAAATAGCACCAAGGTTGTCAATTCATTTGTTACCAAAATTTTTTGACTGTACCTCGTTATGGGATAGTGCCCCATTTTGCAGGAAAAATATGTTCTCCCGTTCCGTAAGCGGCAGTTTATTAACAAAGGGTTCTACTTGATGTCTTAAAATCTGTAAATACTTTTGTGGTGTTAGAGTGCTATCAAAAACCTACCTCTAAAAACACCTGCCCACACATTAAACCCAAATCTCCCTTGATTTCTCTGCTCCACAAGTGAATGAGGATTATGTTTTGTATTATTATTATTATTATTATTTGTATTTTTTTTCGTCTGTCCAAATACAATTCAACGTAAAAATTCATTCGGCGTTCAGAATCTCCAGGTCTGAGATGATGAACTTTTCTCGTCCTATTCGGTTTGAAATTATTTCACTTTTTAAAATTTTTTCAAGGTTCGCCCAAAGGTAGTTCTTGGCAGACCTGTTGATACCGTTAAATTTCGCGTTGATGTTTTGGGATTATTTTCAACGATTCCTAATAATGTTATTTCTTCTAACTCTCTATTCCTCTTTGATTTATATCTTTTTGGTCTTCTCATCTCAAATTGACCTCAATTTTTTAGATTATATTGAAATCTTGCGAAAATGTCCCTGAATGGTTGGCTTCTCTCTGGATACTTCGTTCCTGGTACAAGTTGGTTGCCCCCTCTGCATTCTCCCCGATTTGTGTGAAGCAAACTATCATATCCCACTTTTCATAATTTTCATATTTTATTTCAGATTAATTTTGTTAATTCCACTAAAACTTTCAGAAATAAGCAGGATCTATAAACAGCATTAAGAAAAACTTTGACAACTTTCGCCTCGTCGTCCAAAGCCTACGCGTTCAAAGCGGGAACTTGCAGTCTAGACTTGAAAAAATGAATAATTAAACATCTATATTTCATTGAATAATTGAGCAAAACAAGGAACGTGCTATATTTTTGGAATGGTCATTTGAAGCGCAAGTTAAATATGATAAAATATACAGAGTGTCCCATATAAAAATTTATATTTTTTGTTAATACCTCCGACAGTATTTGCTTATCGCAAATGAAACTTACATTACTGGATACTACGTGAAAAAGTGCTTTGGAAATGTTTCCGTAGAAACTTAAGTGCATATTTCTGGAAAAGACCCATATCTCTGAAACGGGTAGATATATTGACTGATGGTTTTCGTGATTAATTTTCTGCTTAAAATCGAGGCTCAGACACCGAGGCTCAGTTTTCGTGCATCTGCTATAAAAATAGGAGTTTCCATTCAAAAGTGTCCAATCTGGCCCACCCTGTACATGATTCATTTTCCTTCAGCCAGCAATGAGTCAAATCTAAGCCCGAAAAATCCGAACAATGCCGCATTGAATTAACTTCCCTGTTGTAAGAGTCATTTCTATTATTTGCTAATTTCTTGGCACATTAAATCCTCTGTGAAGCAATCAAAGTTTATTGCTATAATTAAATTCTGTACTAATAATATCCTGATGCTAATTACGACAGGCGGATACTTTATTTTAATTAGTATGCACTGGAAAAATTACTTAACAGTTCGCAAATTTGGCCGCTTTAAAAAAAATTGCCAATAACATCAAGGTAAATGAAACTGGTGAAATTTTAAATACACGTAAATAAAAGGAAAATCTCAGCATGATTAAGGTATTAAATTGAGTGCATGATGTTTTATTTTTATCGAAGTAGTAGTAAACATCTTTACTTCAAAAAAAGGCTATCGACCTATTGGTCTTTGTGCCCTTGTTTAATACATGTAGTCTTAATCTAAATAAAAAACAAATATGAAAATTCTCTTATTCTAGGTTAACAATATTATTAAATAAAATTTCAGTGGCAAGAAAAAATTATTTTATTGTCTACTAGTCAGTTGCGTTTGTAAGTGTTCGAGTAGCGTTGATGTAGAGAAACGGAAGCGGGATTGTCTGGTTGGTCTTGTAAGACAAAGGGGATTCAGTATGGTCCAGTTGTAGGGGTTGTTTGTCCATTTTGTCTGTAGATGTATGAGTCTTTCCGAGATCTTTGTCATGTTTGTGCGTTCGTATAGTAGTTGGGTGGGGGGGTTGTGTAGTGGGTTTTGGGGGTGTCTTATTCGTGTTATTAGTCTTAGTGCAATTTGTTCTGTTGTTTGTATATAACGTTTTGTCCTTTCTGTTCCGTTGGTCATGAGTATATGTCCATAGTCTAGCAAGGGTCTACAAATAGCTTTATATATTTTGGTGGCGGTGTTTGTGCTAATTCCTCTGTCTTTGTAGGTTAGTGATCGGAAGTGTTTTGTTCTCTTTATTGTTTCTGCCCTGATGTTTCGTATGTGTTTAGTGAATTTAAGTTTGTGGTCAATTGTGATTCCAAGGTATTTTACGTCGTTTTTTTGGTTGTGTCGTTTGGCCCTCTGCAGTTATTGTAGGGGAGTCAGCGTTGAGTCTGTGGTTTGTGAGCAGAAGTTGGTTTTTTGACGCGTTTGGTGTTAGTCTCCATTTATAAAACCATGTCATTGTGTTGTTTGATAGTGTTTGGAGTCTTTGAGCTGCTCTCTCAGTAGTTTTGTCATGTACAATAAGTGCCGTGTCGTCTGCGTATTGTAATATATATGCCGATCTGTCGATTTGATTTTTGTCTGGTAAGTTGTAATTGTATATGTCATGGCAGTATATATTGTAGAGAAACGGTGAGAGCGGGGATCCTTGAGGGAGCCCTTGTTCAGGGGAAAAAGAAAATGACAGTTTTTTGTCAATTCGTACTTGTAGTTGTCTGTTTTCTAGTAAGTTCTTTTTGGTATGTAGTAGATATGTTGGTGTGTGTAGTTTGTATAGTTTGTATAGTAAGCCTCTATGCCAGACACTATCAAAAGCGTTGTTAATGTCCATATACAGGCAAGCTGTCTTTCTGTCAGTTAGGTGGGTTGTTTGTATATTGTTAGTCAGAGTGAAGAGTGGGTGAATAGTCGAGTGCTGATGTTTGAATCCGAACTGATACGATGGTATGTACTTCCCGACCAGTTTTTCCAGTCGCTGCTTTATTATGTACTCAAAAACCTTGCTAAGTACTGGTAGCAGTGTAATTGGTCTGTAATTGCTCGGTTGTGTATTGTCCAGTCCATTTTTGGGTATAGGTATTATTAAGGTGTCTTTTCATGTTTTTGGAATTTTGTTATTTCTGATGCAGTTGTTCAATTCAGTTAGAAGGTTCCGTTAGTTTGCCTTTATTTTATCTTTTGCCGGTGCTGTGTTTCTGATATGCGCTAGGGCTTCATCGTACTTTGTGTCTGTGATCAGTTTGTATGTATAGTTTGGTGAGCTGTTGAAATAGTTCAAGTACCAGTCGTTGATTTTTTATCGAATTAGTCAGGAAATTTATCATTTTATGGATATTATTGCTGCTAAGTACTACCAAGGTTGGCTTTAGATTAGATTTTTCTTCAACTTTGGACACCAGCTAATATTTTGCAACTCCGCAACTTAACAGGCCCCCTAGTTGGGTCCTAAATACGATTACCCAATTTCCAGTAAGTTGTTTAAGCAGCTCATCTCTACAATCTAAGCCTGCGGTAGATGAAAGCAAAATTAGATTTCATCCTGCAAATACCCAATTAATTTTCTTAATTACATATGAAGCTAAATGGCAGATTAAAACAATGTGTAACTGTCCGCTCACTTCATCAGTTTTGAAAGCATTTTTTTGCCTACGAAAAATGCCCGTTGATTGCTAAACCCTGCGATAATTTCGAATTGTAAAATTCAATTCACCGACGAATCGTTAGCCTCATTAAATAAACATGTGACACCAGTTAGTTCTCAATAAGATTACTCTCTCGAACCAACTGGCACCGTTAATTTACTGTTTGACTTTCATAGACCGTTCTATGTGTGTCTAGGAAACCGACAATAAATAAATATACATACATACATTTTAATAATACCCTACTTTGATGAATTGTTAGCTGTAGTAGCCTTCATTCGATGTGCCATCAATGATAGATTATTAGCCCGCACAAATATAAATGTTTGCCTTGAAGAAGAAAGAATTCGTAATTACGTGGCTTCAAAATGAGTTTCAGTCCATGGCCACTAACTGGTCGAATTAAATTAATGTGTTTTGGCACTTTTTCTATTTCATCCAAATTGCACTGTTGTGGTCTAGTTAGCAAACTAAAAACGTTCGAACTCCTCTATAGAAACCGCAAAATGCATTTAAAACTGCAACCAACCGATTCGGTTGTATTAATATTATTTATGTTATTTGTATGCGTGCCAATTGTATTGTTTATACATTGGGCACTGACTAAAGATTCATGCCAAATGATTCATGCCCAATAAATATTGGTTTTGGTCGTTGTGCTAAAAGTAAATCAGTAATATATTTGCATAATCCCTAAAGTGGAAATTAGCTTTGTAGCTTTTTGAAAATTTTAAAACAGAAAACCGATTCAAACTCAAAATTTTTCAGAGATTCAAAAAAGATTTAAGTTATAAACTGTACTCATTAAGGTCAATTTGCGATAAATATTTGGAAACTTTCACTGAACTCGAGCAAAACAAACTATAAAGGCCCACCTACTTAAATTATTTTGCTTCATGTTTTTGGGACAATACAAGCGCTTTCTTGGCAGTGACGCATGTAAAACGTATTTAGATCCTGAATTAAAAAAATGATTCATAATCCATATTGAGAGAGTTGAATGCAATGCAAGAAAGTTAAGAATCTATCAAAAGAGATGGACTTTCGCGGCCATTGCTTCGAAGGTCTTAGCCAGGAAGACATTCTTTTCTTCTTTCCCTGAAATCTGTACTATTTCGAAAAAACTCCTGAGTTCTGGATTCAATTATTTGCTATTTCTTTGGAAACTTTCAAGTTCCCGTCTGCTGTAGATTAGTAGTGAGTACGAATTTTTTAGCAAGCGCGCATTGATGTGGAAATCTTCATGTTTAGACCTGCCTTTAACAAGCAGTATAACTTCATGATTCCTGAAGATTTTAATGAAATTTTCCTAAGTTGTAGATTCAAGTGTCTGCTGTATTTCTGCAAACCTCCAAGTGTCTACTTGGTCCCGATCAGTATCTACAAATTTTTAAAATAAGACTCGCATTTATGTTGGTACGTTTATGTTTAGACCAGCGTTTACCTAGTGAGAAGCAATCGATTATTTCTGCAATTTCAAGGAAAAACTAATGGGGTTTGGATACAAGTGTCTGCTGTATTTTTACACTTTCCAGTTCCTAGATTAATACTTAAGAATTTTTAAAGGAAAAAGTGCATTTTTGTTGAAACGTTAATTTTTAAACAAGCGTTCATCCAGCATTAGATCACTGTTTAACGAACAGAAAAAAATCAGGATTTAGTGCGAATTTAATAGAAATTTCACCAGTTTTGGATCAAGTGTCTACAATATTTTGTGGCCAAGTATCAAGCTCTTGATTAGTACCAAAGAATTTTTGAAAAAAAGCGCGTATTTACATGAATGGGCCAATTTTGAGGCCAATATTTATCCAGAAAAGAAATACAGAGTTTTTTCACAAAATACGAATTTTGACTGCAAGTGTCTGCTATATTTTGTGAAACTTTCAAGGTTCTACTAGCAGCAGACTACTAGTTTTGATTTTTTAAAGAAAAGCGCGCATCATTGTAAATATACTCATTTTTACACCATTGTTACAACAAAATACGAAAGTTACCGGTATCACGTGAAGAATCTGTGCGGAAACTTACAATTTCAAACCCATTTTATCACTAATGCACCCCATTAGATGTGTATCGAGCAATGTTCGGTAGAAATAGAATAAAATACTCTAAATCCAATATGCGGCCATTAAAAATTTCAAAAGCGAAAATGCCCTAATTTAAATCTCTTTATGCGATAATGATATCCCGCATGCTTCCGGTTGCATGTTGATTTCACAGGAAATATGTGAATATACTAGAACTAAAATGGAATATTATGAATACGATTCTTACAGTTGAAAGCAATTAACCTGATAAGATACAAATTGTTCCGGGAACATGGGACCTCCAACCGAAATATGCTCTTTTTTTCGTTTCAAAATTGAGATACCAGTTTTTAACCAATTAACTAGCATAATTTACTGGGAAAATTGATTGTTGGACCATCAGTTTCATATGATTTGCTGGCATCATTCTGATTACACCATATCCGATGTTGCCTGCCGCCCACCTAATACGAGTGGAACAACTTTGAGATAAGAAATGGAAAAAGTTTACCAGCTAAAAAATTTATTTCAATGATTAATAATAACTCGAAAAGTTTGTAGTTTGGACTATGCACATTGTTGCATTTCACTGATAAAAACAGACCAACAGCGAATAGTTTTGCGTGTATTGAAAATAATTGTATGTAACTTGTTGATCGCGAATTTTAAGAACATTAGCAACAAACCATCCCGATAATAAGAAAAAAAAAATAAGAAAACCATCCCGATTAATTATCATTTTCAATGTCGCTTTCCATTCAGTGTTCTCTTCATTGGACGACAGTTTTTGTGAAGATTTTCCGCGTTAAAAACAAACACACAAATATTTTTGCTTGTGTCTATCGTTTGCTTATAAAAAACCCGTTTGTTACTTTCCAAAACCCTTCATTTATCAAATGGTAAACTCACTAGTTAATAGTCTAAATGCTGTCGTTCTGATGATTAATCTGGCACACGGTAGCAAGGGATATTTAAAATTTATTTCACTCAAATTCGCAGCTATCCTAAACTAGGAAAACGAAAAGGGCTAATTAGATAACACGAATCAACTGTTGTCTGGCAATTTCCATCCACAATGTTCATTTAATATTTGATCGATCATTATTGCAATTAATTCTGGCTTGATAGAATAAACTTATTATAAATGCCCGAAAATAGCTACTAAATCCTGTCAGCAGTAATATGCTGCTAAGTTAGAAGCACTCGAAATTGTTAACAACATTTAATTTACATTGTTTTGCTTTTAAGGTTTCAATTAAAAGCAATTGACTGACTGACGAAGATTTATATGTAATATTGTTGGTTAAAATCTCCGTCCTTCATCCTACAATGGAATTAAAATTTTTCTAAACAAGCTAAATATTTTTGCAATAGAAGCACTGTTTCCTTACTACCAGCGGAAGTTCGCCTAAGTACTTAACACCTGAGAAGATTTACGGTGTCAAAACGGCTTCGCTTTCGAATTTAGCATTCAAGAGGGAATATTGAAAGAGTTAAATGAGGCGTCGAGCGAAGTTGAAATCAATCTACCTATACAGAGTGGGGAAACTTGCAACTAAAACTTGTGTCAAAGTGGAAGCTTTCATGGGGTTTTTTGCAACTCAAAAAGACTATTAAGCCGTTTGGGTCAGTTTTACCATTACGTGGAAAATGACCAAAAGACGAAGGTAAAACGTACTGGCAAAAAACTGTCACGATACAAAAAAAAAACATTATTACTGGTATAATAAATGAAAACGGTACAGAACTGTATACAGACAAGGCCAAAGCGGACGCATTTGCCAGACATTTTCAACATGCCTTCACAACCTCCACTAACCCTAACTTTGACGACCAAAACTTTAACGCAATAAATGATTGGTACGAGACCTACTTCACAAACGAAACAAACAACGCACATCAACTAATTACTGAAGCAGAATACGACGAAGCACTCGCACACATTAAAAACACGGCGCCGGGAAAAGACAATATAAAAGGCAAACTACTGAAAAATCTTACTCCACAAACACACACACACATACTGAACCTATTCAACAACTGTATTGAAACTAACACAATACCAGATACCTGGAAAACAGGAATAATAATACCAATTCCTAAAACCGGACTAGACAATACACAAACACAAAATTACAGACCTTTCACACTACTCCCTGTACTGAGTAAAATTTTTGAAACTATAATAAAAAATAGACTGCAGCAATCAGTTGGACAACACATACCACAATACCAATTCGGATTTAAACCTAAACACTCAACTGTTCACCTACTTTTTATACTAACCAACAACATACAAACAACTCACCTTACGAACAAGAAAACAGCATGTCTCTTCATGGACATCAATAAGGCCTTTGACAGTGTCTGGCACAAAGGACTTTTATATAAACTTTACCTACAGAAACTTACTCACAAACAGACGCAGAAGTACGCATAGACAACACCCTCTCCTTTGCTTTCTCCCCTGAACAAGGACTCCCGCAAGGATCCCCGCTATCACTCCTTCATTACAATATATACTGCCACGTCATATACAATCACAGTCTCCACGGCAAAAGACACATTGACAAATCTGCTTACATACTACAAAACGCCGACGACACTACATTGATCGTGCACGACAAAACTACAGTAAAAGCAGGACAAAAACTTCAAATACTAACAGACAATACAATTGCTTGGTTCTACAAATGGAGACTTACACCAAACGCCACGAAAAACCAATTACTTTTACCAAACCACCAAATTAAAGACGACTCTCCATCAATAACAACAGACGGAAACAGAATTAGACCAAAACAAGAGGCAAAATATCTAGGAATGACACTGGACCAAAAACTAAAATTTACAAAACACGCACAGAACGTAAGAACAAAAATCATTCAACGGACAAAACACTTCCGATCACTGACGTACAAAGACAAAGGAATTAGTACAAAGATCGCCACAAAAATTTACCAATCAATATGTAGACCTCTGCTTGACTACGGACATATACTGACAGCGAATGCATCTAGGAAAACTAAACAACACATTCAAACAACAGAACAGATTGCCCTGAGATCAATAACGAAAATAAGACATCCTCAAACCAACTACACAACCCCTCAAACCAACTACTCTACGAACGAACAAAAATAACGCGAATAACAGAAAGACAACTCCAATTGCAAAGGAAATGGAAAAACAATCCCTACAACTGGACCCTACTGAATCCCCTTTGCCTCACGAGACAAACGAGACAATCCCGCTTCCGCTTCCCAACAACAACACTACTTGAACACTTCCAACACGACTGAACCAACCTGCAGACGATGAAGAGACATGACATAGAAGAGAGATTTTTTTTTTGTTTTGTAATAATTTTAAGTTTACAGTTAAGATAGTTTAAGTTAGAAAATTTACACAATACATGTATATATGCAAGGGCAGAAAGGCCGAGGGCCGATCTCCTATTGGGAAATAAAGATTATATAAATTCAGTAAATGGGCACACAAAGTGAGCGGCGTCAATTCGATGATGTACATTTACAGGGGGTAGTTTTAATGATAATTCATAGGTTTATGGCTTCTCTATTACAGACTTCGAATCCATTTGGAATGTACATTACATACAACAATTTAGGAAATATTCGGGGTTTTTACCACATTTTTTTTTTCGTGTAAAGTAAACTGCTATTTTTTTTATAACATTTTGCTTCGCAACTTAAAGTAAATTCCCAATTGAAAATGTAGGTACGTTAATAAAACAAATTCCCTAGATTCCCTATATAAACTCCTGTAGTTTACCGTCTATATAATCTAGGTAGAACGCAGGAGCATTTCTGTGCATGATAAACAATGTTGTTAATGATTTTCAGCAAATATTTCATTTTGATTTCTTTGCAGGCACACTCTATGTTTGTTTGTTTTTGAAGGCTGTGCGAAATTTAAACAGCGATTTTCCACCGAAATTGTGCTGCTACACATTTGAAAGCAATTAAGCTTTAATTTTATTAAGCCAACCGATTTGTTATTTTAAAGTTAATACTCAGCTCAGCCAAATGTGGGGATGGCAAATTTATTACGCAAATATAAATAAAAGAATCGATAAAAGTAATATTTATTTGTTTTTTCTTTTTCAGTTTCAATCGACGTTTTTCCCATTATTTAAATGTTCGCTTTAGTTATTCGGTGTGGAAAATTGGTGTAGTAAATGCGGATGGCTTGCACATGTGAAAATTCCCTTTTTATAAAAAGAGTTCGGGCTTCGCGGTCATTGCTTGTAACTGTTGAACTTCTCGGGCTTTTAGGCCCTCATGGAAAACCTTCTTTTCCGGATGTTTCAGAAAATATTTTCCCCGACTGCCTAAAACCCCGAAAAACTCGGCAATTTCATTCTCATTTGAATAACAAAAATACAATTTTTCAGATGAACCATGACGCAGTATGCACAAGATATTCATGGCTTGATTTACAGTGGCAGATTTTACAGTTATGCATCAAACAGGGCAGATGTTAAGGAAGAAACAGTTAAAGTAGATATACAGTCATCGACTCCTACTTGATAAAAAGCGCAAAGAATCAGGTTGTTGCAAAATACGAATAAACGTAGATATTATTTTGCTGAGTGAGATCTTTCTAGTATGAAGCCACATTTGAAGAATCTGGCAGTTAAAACTGGATGAAACATTACAAGCCAAAGCCGAAGGATAGAAAACGGATTTGATGTTTTCTCTGCGTTTTATTTCATAATTTTTGCTTATCTTTATTACCTTCCACTTTATGCCTTTGCCGTCATTCCATCTAAGCATTTAACTAATTAACATATTCATATGCCACATAAAGCCAAGTAGTTGCCTGATTAAATTGTTATCTCCCTCTACTTGCTTTATTTAACATGAAAAAGCTCAAGAAATGGCAGCAATAAAATATTATCGTTGGCTTTAAGCTCTGAATAATAAACGCATACATTAACAACATTATTCCTAGATGTTTTACTTTTTTTAGGCCACAATTTTGATTGTCCACACTCGTGTTTGAGCCATTTAATTAACGTTTGGTTGGTCGATGGCAGACACGATTTTCTATTTATTTCCCCAAGCTTGCGTAAAGTTAAATAGCCATGTTCCCAAAATGTGAAAATGTGCCGGACTTTTGATGGTGGTAATCGATTTTTTCAGTTAAATACTGGGCTTAATCGTGGATATTTAGCGCATGTAACGTAAACGAAACTGTGAAAGTTAAAGCGATATTTATTTGTAAACATCCAGGTGAAATTCACTACAAAATTGTTAGAGAAATTTGTTATTTAGCATACTCACATAAAGAGTTAAATAAATTACTTTTCAAAAAATTCGCGCTTAAATTTAACAGGTTTTCAATTATCATTAACTGTGTCTGGCAACAGTGATTGTTTAAATTGAGCCGCAAGCCAGCCATTTAATTATAAAGTAATAAATAATTTTTTCTAGACACTAATAGTGGTAAACAAACATTCTTCACAATTTTGAATGGGCATAAATAAAGGAAAAAGCGCCATTAAGCTTCTTGCGAGAGCCGCAAGTTTAACGCCTTCACTTTGATTTGTTGATCTTCAGAATGATTTTAACACGTCTTGCGGTGGCTTTTCCTAATATGAAGTTAATCAGTCAAAAAAGTGATTTATTTTGGCAATTAACAAGCAAATATTTGCAGCGAGACTTATCAGATTTAAGTCATGGTTGATGCAGAAAATTTGGTAGTTTATTTAGGGAAATCGTCCAAATATTGCAAGTTAACGTAAATTAGTGGGAAAATCCGAATCTTTGTGAGCGACGAGATGAGTCACGCCAGCAGTCCGACCCCACAAGCTTCCCTTCAGACATAGATTCAATTTAAAAAAGGCTGACTGGCCGAAATTTCAGGAATCACTGGACCACGCCGTGCTAACGATACTTCCTACGCCGAATTACATATAGTGCCTTCAATCCCACGAGGATGCAAAACTAACTACGTTCAGGGTCTGACACAGATCTGACAGTCGAAAATAACCCCATGAGCGAGGAGACGGTGGAGGCTGGCACACAGCTGATTGGGGCCATATCCGAATCCAAAAGAGCGAGCTGGATCAAACTTATGGAGGCTCTCGACATGAGTCAAAGCATCCAAGAAGCTTGGAGACTGTTGAATCGGGTTAGTAAAGACCCAACTCGCCCCAGAGAACTCGCCTATGTAAGAGCGGACCAAATAGCTTCACAACTCGTCAAGAACGGCAATCCATATGTCCTCGAAACAGACTACCAAGGGCTCAACAGATGAATGCTGCCCCTGAATAACATCCTCACCGAGCACATTAAACACTTCGGTCCTACAACAAAGACATGGCTACTGAATATGTTCAATACTTGCCTAGAACATTGTAAAGTCCAAAAAAACTGACGTAACTCCAAAGTCCTAGGAATTCTTGAACCCGGGAAAGAAAATAACGACCCTAAGAGCTTCCCCCCAATCTCTCTCCTCTGTCACACATGCAAGATTCTAGAAATGATAATTCTGAGTCGCCTAACGCTGGTCTCATAACGTTTCCTCATCCCACAGCAGGCTGGCTTCCGACTCGGGATGAGCTGCTGCACGGCACCAGCACTGTACCTTCCAAAACACATTGAATACAGGTTCCAAAAGGGTAACATAACAGGCGCAATATTCATAGATCTCACGGTTGTGTTCGACACAATTAATCTCAGGATACCGACGTAAAAAATATACAGCTTGACCAGGGACTTTAAGATCACCACACTGATTGGAAATCTACTTGAAAACCGCAGGTTTCTCGTTGAGTTCCAAGGAAAGAGAAGTAGATGGAGAAAACAAAAGAATAGACCAATGACCAGCCACTCCCCGCTACTACAACTAGTTATATTTACTCCGACGACCACGTGATAGCCACACAAGGGAAAACCTTCGAAGAGGTGGAGCAACGTCTAAATGAAGCTATAATCGAGTTGGCTCTCTATTACCAAAAGAACCAACTAAAACCTTGTTCATTTCACCTCCGGAACAGACAAGCAAACAGGAAGCTGCAAATCACTTGGAGAGGAGAAATCCAGAAAATGCTTTCTTAGCTCGACAAAAGATTTAGCAGGCTCAGGAAACAGCATCGACAGATGAAAAGCATCTGGAGGTGGAGGCCAACACTGGATGACTCCACTGAATACATGGCCCCCGGGTGCCAGGAGACCTGGGAAACCTGGATATCCCTAAACAGGCTACGAGCAGGCACCGCTAGATCAAATTACTGCCTCAACAAATGGGGATATAACACACCTACCACCTTATGTGACTGCGGACACTGTGCCGAGCCCAGTGTATCATGGAGGACCTCAAGGCGGCAATGCCAAATGCTATTGACGTCGCCCGTTTTTGGGCCAATTTTTGTTTTGTGAAATTTATCCCTATTGTATATGATGCTTCTGACTCGAATAAATAAATAAAAATAGTGGCAAAATACATGAGATTTGACAATGAGTTGCTTTTCCAAAACCTGAGTTTTTTTTCGAGGAGTTGAATTGGATTATTCTCAAGGATTTAAGGACGAATGTCAAAAACTTGCGTCTGGGTCCGAAAATATTTTTTCCTTATGAACCTTTGCTATCGAGCTAAACAATCAGAAGTGAAATTTTCATGCGGAAATGATGCAGGAGGAGACGGAAATATTTTAAATATAGGTGCAGGAAGAACCAAAATAAGCATATGTACAAGTGCAATTTTTATTTGCTTCAGAGGTATTTTAAATAATTCTAATTAAAACTAACGAAACAATTATGTACTACACAACTACATATACTCAAAATTAATTTTTTATTTGCGTTGGGGCTTCGCGACTTGAATTAGACAATTTGATGCAATTTGTTGAAAAAAATGCGCTTCTGGGTACTATTCGACCTCGGCAGAAAAAAAAGTTCTTTCATTCAAATCGTGCATTTTGAACCAAAAAAATGTAAGTCTTGGATCAGGATTAAAAACCCTTGAAAATACATTTATTTTGCGACTACTCTCTCTCAGTGTCTTTTGTTCTCATAGTTCACTTTAGCCATATCACTTACGAGCTATTAAAATTTCAACGTGTTCGACCATTCTCATGCAAAGTGCTTCAATTAGCTCAATCAGCAAATTAAGCAATAGCTACTTCCTGTTACCGCTTCCTTCTAGTGAATAAAAATTTCTTCAAATTCTGGTAAATTTTTAAAACTCAGTTACTCCCCCATGAATCCTGCCAACAACACCTAAGCAATCAATTAATCTTCCTGCTCTAAACCAAGAAACTTTAGCACCAGTGGAATGGAAAAAATGCAGATTTTTCCTGCGGACATTCATTCAATCTACCTTGAATCTTGTGAGATCAAACCAGTTTGTTTGATACAATTAACCAACACTTACATTCAATAACTGGCCAAAGTTAGGTCCTGCTAGTGAGTGTCGCCGGTAATCCTCGAAATCGATGCACTCGAGAAAAGAACTGCCGAAAACATTCAGAAACTCACTGAAATTTGGCGACACTTATTCCGATAAGTGGTTGCTTTTAGAGTTCGACGATCGACGAGTTATTTAGGTATCAAATCGAAATAACTGTACTCTTACACACACTACGGCGAACTGAAACTGAAGACGAGTTTGTCGTAACCTCATCGACGTTCCTGCTGGCAGTTTTCGCATCTGCTCTTTTTGGGCTACGTTAAAACCGGCAAACGTTCCCTGCACTCACGCACCTTCAGCAAACAATCGATTTTTTTCCACTAAATTATTCGGTTTGGTTGGTTACAACTGATTTCGACCAAAACAACCACAATCCAATTAACTTTGACTTTTTTTTTTAATGAAATTGGTGCGGCTTCTGGTTTTTTGATTGGCTTTAAAACATGTTTATCGACTGGTGATAGAGCACGATTAGTCAAAAGTGATCTATTTTTTTGAATCATTTAACATTGTCTACTGCAGAAAAATTTCGAGTTTCAAAAAAACCATTTTGTCATTTATTTCCAAAAATTTGTTTAAACTCATTTTATTTAACTTTAACATGCTTTCATTGTAATTAAACACCTTTTTTTTTTTGGTTTAAAGTTGGTGGAATTTACGTGCAGACATTTCGCTACTATGAATCGATTTTATTTTTTTATCGAAAAACCGTAAGTTGGACAAAAAAATTCGGTCGCCTTTTCTGTTGCAAATTGATCTCAGATTTCAAAAATTGCCATTTTACAAAAAATCTGTCGAGTTTTATATCTTGAATTTAATTTCATTAGGATGTGGGTCTCTCAAATCATGTGAAATTTTTTTCATATTTATGAAAAGGTTAATATTTTCCAAGAACTTCAAATAATTCCAACTTTCCTAACAACATTTGTTCAACTAGTTTTCATTTCATAGTAAAATCAATACGGAACAAGTATATAAAGCAGACTTTTACAACACAGGAACGCAAATCGAGTCCAATGGCTTTTGTTCTCGATGTGAATTTTTTTGAACGCATGAAAGGGTTCGTTTCGTTAACCCTTTTGCAATTAATGGTAAATGCGATTACTGTTGAAAACAGGAAAATATAACGGCCCCCGCATCGATTCTATGCAACCGGAGGAAATTGGTCCAGCTAACATATTTTTTGCCTGCAACTATATTGCTTTTACAGTGTAATAAATAAAACATCGTTAATAGGTATTAAGTGGCGAAATTAAATGTTTCAAGCTGGACTTGACTAACCAAGAGGAAGCCGAAATGTATACGCTTTATGAAGAAAAAAATTCTATTTTCTTCCGCGCCAATAAGTTTTGGTTTGGAAAATTTGCTCGTCCAACTACATATGATTTTTTTTGGAAAAATTACTTAAGCACATGAAGGTTTTCGGATAGCGGCTCCATTTGAAAAACTCCTTTGTACCAACATCGCTGGTATTGTTCTGATGATTAAATAATTTTTTCTTTGCAAGGACGTCATTGACGGATTTACAATTTTACGTGTATTAACCGAAATGTCAAAGGATTATGTCGGCCTTTCACTTTCCTCCTCGTCGAGCGAATGATTGTTTCTTTCCAATCTCATCTCTTCGGTATGTGGTCGTTGGCAGAAAAATTTAAGCCGCTCGTAAACTGCCTTCTAGCGGCTTTCTAATTCTTAAAGATGCATCTGCACAGATGGGTTGGGTTCATTTATTTCATAATAAATCATTTTAAGATCCATCGTGCTTCGCAAGACATTTAGGTGATGAGTGGCATATTTAAAAAGTGCATTTTAAGGCCCCTGAAATGCTCTTCGAATGCATTTTTTAATTTGGGCAAATAAAACGCGAAAAGTGTGCTTTTATAACACACACAGCATCATCAATCTTTTTTAAGCATGCGGCGAAGGATTTTGATGCTCAACGGGTGCAAATTTTAAAAATCTTCACGCATTAAACTATTTGTTTAGAAGAATTTGACTTTCGAAACACTCAGATCCTGGCCTTAATCTTTGAGGGATGAGCAGAGAGTTTATTGTGTCGAGCTGTCGCGAGACAAACTCAGCAAAAACGTGCCTGCACTCCGATAACAAATAACCTGAGTAACAAAGACGAATTGTCTTTTAGGAGTCCGTCGCCTCTATGACACCTTGGTGAAGAGACTGCTATTAGAATTTATAGGACTAAAAGGATTCGGGCCTAACGTCATTTATTACCCGAATAATCGCCAGAAGAAAAAAAGCGCAAAATATTAGTTTAGGAGCTGGGTTCCGGCAGGAAGCTCAGGTTTAACGATAAAATAAACGTTGAAAAATTGATGGGAAGCCAAAAAATGCAAGGTTTTAAGGATTTAAGATTAAATATTTTCACATCTTGTGAATTTCGTCCTGTCGTTTCGCAAGCACGAGTGGCTGGCATCTTCAGAGGAACGTTCAGAGAGAATGGTGTATTTTCCCCGACTAGACCATGTGCAACTGACTATAGTTAATGTGCTATTAATATGAGCTGTGTCCATTATTTTCTCATTATGGTTATCACTGAAAATTAATTTACAAAAATCGCTCAACCCGCTCTTTCATCATGCTGTCAAAATGCGAATATTTCGGCAACATGCATTCCATTAAAGGTAAATTTGTCTTTTATGCATTTATCAAACTCCCATAGTGTTTGTTTACTTGGTTTAATACGCGAATAATATGGAAATGTAAACTTGTTGCTTGCGATCGCTGGCCATTGTTGGTGTCCAATAGAAATTCACGTTCATTGTACTAGTACTTGTTTTAACCAATCGAGCTCTCTAAACAGCAGCTAGAACAAAAAAAGCAACTGAAAATGCCGATATCGGGAACAAGAAAAGTGTATTTATTTCAGCAGGTGGCACTATCGCTTTAGAAAATTAAACGTTCGTGTAATCCTTATCCCAGTTACGAAACAACTTCACGCCTAATCCGGTGGGACCATTAAAATTATTGCGGAACTCTGCATATAAACTCGGCAGGTACGAATTTGCCCGTGAAAGATTTCGGCTTGAAACTGCAAACCCCCTGCCGAAGCTGAAATTAGAGCAGGACTAAATTGAAAACGTTATAGAGCATAAGGTGCATTGATATGGAGCTGAGAAATCCGTTGCAGTAAAATATTCACCTTTATGCAGTTTGAATAATCAACTAAACAATCCACTCACTTTGCAGTCGCTTTTTACAATCGTGTTGGCACGTTTTAACAATATTTAATTACATAGACGAGCTCTAATATAATAAATGATACTCGCAACATGGAACGTATCAAGTTTGTCGCCCCCTTTGATGTCTTTGTAATAGAGTTATACCCACTTCGTAGTATACCGGCTTTCCTCCTATATCTCATTTTTCTTACACGCGACAGCTCTGATACCTTTGACGTATCTAATATTCTTTATAAGTGGTCTTCTGCTCCATAGAAGTTCCTGCGGATATGAGAGGACAGTTTTTCTTTCGTTACTGATGCTTTATTAATAGGGAATTGCGAATGTCATGAACATAATAAACAATTATACAGGGGGGGTTGCTCTCATTCACTGACAAAAGCTTGTTGAAAATAGTTTACAAACTGCCCCAAATGCAGAATCTATGAAAAAAAAACGAAAATTTGAACCCTGTACCTCGGAAACTATTAACTTTCGCTGAAAAGCAAGAGGCTGGTAAGGGGTGAAGGCAAGAAGGGACCAAAGCCGACCCAAAAGTCAACCTCACCTGCACGAGTGGTGGTCTATTATAGACCATCCTGCACACCCTGCTAGATAACAGACGGGGCTCTGGTTACCGAGTCACGGCGGTAAAGCCGTTAGAACTGACATTAAGGAAATGTAATTTGAAACCCATGGAGGAAGAAAACGGGAAATCATCTCCATTATACTTCCCAAGAGAACCACATGATGACAACATTCGAATCAAAATGTTCCGGATGTAAAATCAGTTCCTCGATCGGATCTCCGGAGGGAACGGTTTTGAATAAAGCCAATGAAACCAGGATACAAAGACTAAAATATCAATTTATGGACTTGGAACGTACAAAGTTTATTCGAAGCGGGAAAGCTACCATATCTAACTCAAGAAACCAAGAGACTGCAGGGATATCCGCTGCATCGAAAATCTCTATCTGAATCAATCTGCGCACATAACGATCGATGGAGAACAAAGTGAAAGGTTGAAATCTGCAGAGGAGTCCGACACAGGAATGTGTGCTTTCGCTACTGCTATTCAATTTGTACTCCGAGAATATCTTCCAGGAAGCGCTTGAGAATATTGAAAACGGGTATTAAAGTCAATGGAACATGGATTAATAACATTCGCTATGCGGATGATACAGTCTTGATTGCTGACAATATGTGCGACCTCCAACATCTTGTCAACGTAGTAGGAGAAGAGGATACACGTTAATAAACATGGGACACGACATGTTTAAGAAACGTGGGACCAGCATCGGACGGATCATCAATTGAGCGGGTGAACAAATATAATACCTTGGAGTATGGCTCACTGAAGAAGCAGAACTGCATATCTAGGACACTTCGTATTGCGAAATACGAAGTACCAGCTCTTACAACTGATCATCGAGAGGAAGATAGAGGGAATGAGAGGAATGGGAAGGAAGATGTCGTGGCTACGTAACATAAGGCAGTGGATCGGCTTACGAACAGTGGAAAGCCTAATACATAGGGCCAGAAAAGGAATACAGATGAGATATGTGGTCGCAAACATTCATTAGTGAATATGCATAAGAAGAAGAAGAAGAAAGGCAAAGTTTGTGCTTAAACAACTCTGTGCATTTTGTCATATTAGTTGAAGACCACCCAGTATAGTAGACACTTCAGTAATTGCAATAAAGCCAACTCCCACAAGAAAAGTAACCAGTCTACTGTGGCTGGCGCCCATGAAATAGAAATTAAAAAATTGGCCAAAACCAATGGCCGAATGAACGTATTGAAGTCACGAACGCACGTGATTTTTTCAGTTTAACCAATTTAAAGAAAGATTAGAGATGCATTTAGCAGACAAGTCCACAAAAAATTAATTGATTCCTGAACGTTAAGTACCTACTGAACATATGCATTTACTGATTGGAATTATTTATTTCATTATAAATTGCTATTTGCCATATATGTGAAACCGCTAACGAATCGGAAATGCCATTTCAATTAATGAGGGAGACTAACAACATGTTAAAACCGATCATTTTACGTTGTTTATCCACTGTAATAACCGGTATTTTTCTTCATCTTCAAGCAACCAGAAATCAAGGCTTTATACCAGCCAGTTGCAAATTTCTTCAATCGTTACCAGCAAATGACTAAATCAGCCGAAATGTTTCATACCACTTTCATCTTCAGCTTTGCTAAGTTTGTGTGCCGTTAAACCGGGCAACGTTTTACTTTTCTTCATCGCCAATTAAGTAACCTTTTATTTAATAGAAGATTATTCTAGTTTGTTTCATAAAACCTGCAATTAAATTGTTTGCCAGCTGAATATAATAAGCATAATCGAGGAAGTTCTACGAACGGTTCACACCGTATAATTTTGGATCAGTTCTCACGAATCGTCTGCTGGAACAATTCCATGCAAAAAGCTTAGACCTGTAGTCGCTTTTGAAGAAAGTGCTTACGGGGGCCATGAGGTTAAATCTAATTAACCGCAGAAAAATCTGTGCGACTGTGTTCTAGGATTTCGTAATAGTAAATTTCTCATCGAAACATACAATTTTATAGATCCATTGATGGTAAGCGTTGAAAATGATCTGTTTGTGGTGGTTTTTCAGGAAAGCTCTTGAGTCAAATATGACTGAAATACATTTTCAAAAGTGAAAAATATTGGTCATTGGTTTGTTGTCGATTGGAGGACAAAACCATTCTGAGTCAAATGCAGATGGTTCGGAAAATTTACTTCCTTGTCCAGGGAAGTTGAACACGAGTTAAACCCTGAAGAAGGAAATACACTCTCCTAAATTTCACATTTTCATCAGGACTACCATGACAATTTTATCGTAAGCGGTAACGTAGCTTACCCATAGGTCAGAATAACCAAAGCGCACCATTCGAAGACACGATCGTAGCCTCGTAATCAACTTTTACCATACTGTCTGCAACCGGAAACGAGTATAAAGGTGAACGTCACCATTCTTGGCAGCATGCTCTTCTTAGATGTTCTTTACATGGTAATTATTGCAATGCCAAGATGCCATTTTCTTAACGACCTTCTTTAGAATGTTTATCAGATAGCATTGACGATGTGCGTGAAGTTTGTCGGATCGGATTCAATTTTATTAACTAGAAAAACATTTCCATAAATAAAATAAATAAATTCTGAATTCATCGAATTGAAGGGATGACAAAAAGTCAATACAACAACCGGCATTTTATGAGGAATAATTGATAGTCTGCTTTACCGTTTGATTTATGTACGGATATCCGACTGATATGTATCTACGTGCCGTTTAAATGACAATTTTATAACGAAACTAATACATTTTATGATTAACTATCAGTGGACATGCAACATTTCATACACATGTGGCATAAAATTTTGAAAATTCTGTAGCTTTCTTCAAATGCTCATTTTCAACTGATTTTCATCCGGCTTTATCGTCGATTAAAATTCAATCTTTTCAGGCTTTTAGACGGCATTAATAAATAAATAAATCGTTACCAAGCGGCTGTGTTAAATAGAAATAATCCGACACAAAGCCTTAATTAACAGAATTCAAAATCCGACCTAATTTCACTTGCAAATAAGGGAGTTACAAAGTGGAGGGCGGAGAATTTACACACAAAGGTCGCCTGAGTGAAGTCCGAAACACATTCTCCCGTTTTTCCAGCATAGCTTACCAGCCTGTTTAGTTAAATTTGTAAATGAGAATTACGAGGTTTACTACTAATACAATAGCGCTGGTCTATTAGGCCTATTAAGCAACAGGAGCGCGCAAAAAAATTTCGAGCTATTTCCTAAGCTCAAAATTCCTCCCAGTTCTTCAACTAGTGACTAGCAAAAAAAAACCTAATTTCTAAACATGCCATTCAAGTGATAATTTCCTTGCAGTCAACGGTTGTTATTCGCTTTAATACACCACATCTGCTCATTGAAGATATAATAAAATACGCCAATAAAATGCAAAATTGTGTTAGATACGGACAATGTTTCGCAATTTAATTCGTTCTGAGCCTAACGGCACATCCCGAACGGAAATGAAATGGCCATAAAGAATTGCGGCAAATCGGTATCGATAAACGTGTCTTCATCGCGCATTAGAATTCGCGTTGACCTAAAAGGCCAAAAGTGGACCTTCGTGATGAATCGCATCTTGAAAAGTGCCATTCATCAAGCCATGCAGGATTAGTTAAATTTTTTCCATAAAAATCAGCGACCCAAGGAAAAGTCAATGGCTGTTTAAGCAATAAACTAAAGGTCTCCTAATATTGCTTTTCTGCTGCTTGCACCAATCGGATTTTATGCTACGTACTTACTTTTACCGCTTCAAAACAGAAATGGCTCCTACAATATAGGTAAGTACGAAAACATAGGTTACACTACTATTGAACAGTGCAAGTTGGCGAGAATAGTTTTCTGCCTTCAAAGTCAATGTTGTAGTTAATGAACTAGCTCGAAGGCATCAACATGTAAAACTACTTGCATTAATTTAATATTACCGTTAAGCTTTTTTGCTTTCGCTCTTTGGCTTTCGTTTCGTTGACTCATTTTCCTTGCTAAACTCAAACTATTGGTTTATCCGTGCTTGAACTGAATCTTCTCAATGTCCAATCAGCAATAATTTTTTATATTAAATTAACCGAAACGAACTCCACGGGTTTGGCCAAAGAAAAACCCAATCAACATCGCAATAACTCTCTCGCTTTAAATTCAACACGAGTTTTGGACAAAGTCAGCAAAGAATTTGAATATGAAGATGCAATCACACGACTACATTATTTGACATGGAATATTTCAATGCATTTGAAAAATTGAATTATTTTTCAGAACCATGTTGAATATTCAGTGGCGGATACTATTTTGGAAAAAGCAACAGTTTAGTTCAGGAAAAAGTTCCGAAGTTTAACTTTTTCTCTGGTTGGAGGCTATTTATTGTTTTCAGACAGTCGAATACGGAATTCAATTGGCATCATAGAGACATAAAATCGGCCAACCGTCCACTAAACTGGCAAGTTTGCGCTGCATTTAAATTGGATTCTTGTGCGGACTGTATTTACTTTTTTAATAGTCGGGCCGTGCCGCAAAACTGGCAAAAGAACGGAAATTGTGTCGGAGGGGCATAAATTAGGAAGCCACGTTTTACGAGGACTCTGTCTCATAGTCTACTCGTACATACCAGTCCATTACAAATTCCAATCAGATTTATTTAACTTTTTGCGCATGGAAACATTTACTTTGGCGTTGAAAATTTATTTACCATAAAACAAGTGTACTAGTTGTTTTGTAAAGCACTAAAATGCCAAGAGGAAAGGAAAGTTGATATTCGGGAGTTTTTCGGGCTCATAGGCCGCCGTGAAAAATTATTTCTTATTGACGTTTCCCAAGCACAAGTGGCTTGTATGTTCAAATCCGAAGCTAATTCTTTCCACGATCAACGGACTTAACAGTAAAAAACCACTTATTTACAATTACATAGAACAAAACGACACAGACTGCTGCATATTTGTAGAGACTAAAACCAAACTAGGACAGACACCAACGTACAGAAATTGGCAGTATATCTATAGGCATGGAAATACCATTAATCATGCCAGGGGCGGGGTCGCAGCTCTCCTAAAACCAAAATTTAAACTTGGAAGAGCAAATCCTCCTTCCCTCCACCACCCTCTGAACGACTGCATACATTTTACGATACCCTACCTAAATACCACCCACACTCCAACTTAGAACCAACATATTGACCAAAGCAAGCATCTATAAATATGCAATAATTATAGGCGACTTTAATCTGAACAAAAACAAAACGAAACAGCTTAAAAGATTTCTTAAAAATTCGGACTTTATAAAATAGCACACCCCACCAACATTTCTGATGCCCGCAAACCCAGACTCAACACCAGACGTTCTACTGCACACAAGAAACTTAACAAATACCATCAACAACATAAACTTAACCAACGAACTTGGATCCGACCACCTGGCTGTTAGGTGTAACATAGACTTACAACATACGCAACCTACCTCCAGTTCACCTCCTATAGAGAAAAAGTTAAACCTAACAAAGACTGACATAGACAAAGTGAAACAACATATACCTGACTACATTCAATCGCAAGCACAGCCCATTTCAATAGAAACCATACAACAACAACTTTCACTAGCCATAGGAAAATTTAGCCCGGAAATAAAAAATGCTTTCTACCGACATACACTACTCAAATTCATACTGAGACTCATAAAACAAAAGAGAGAACTGTACATACTATATACAAACACTCAAAATAACGACCTAAAAAAGACACTGAACCAACTCAACAGATACATTAAAACCTTGATTGGACAATACCGACAAGACAAATGGCTAGAAACATGTAAAGAAATACAAAAAGACAAAGGCAAAACATACTGGCGAAAAATTAAGAAACTAGCGCAATACAAAAAAACTAACACTAACGAAAACGGAATAGAACGGTACACAGACAAAGAGAAAGCTGACGCGTTCGCCAGACACTATCAAAGGGCCTTCAGCATACCGACAAACCCTAACTTCGACAATGACAACTGGAACTTGATCAACGACTGGTACTTGAACTATTTCAACAGCTCACCAAACTATACATACAAACTGATCACAGGCACAGAGTACGATGAAGCCCTAGCGCATATCAAAAACACAGCACCGGGAAAAGATAAAATAAAGGCAAAACTCCTGAAAAGCCTAACTCAAGAAACACACAAACTGATCCTAACTGAATTGAACAACTGCATCAGAAATACCAGAATTCAAAAAACAGGGAAAAAGGGTTAATAATCCCTATACCCAAAAATGGACTGGACAATACACAACCGAGCAATTACTGACCAATTACATTACTCCCAGTACTTACTAAAGTTTTTGAGTACATAATAAAGCAGCGACTAGGAAAACTTGTCGGAAAGTACATACCATCGTATCAGTTCGGATTCAAACATCAACACTCGACTATTCACCCACTCTTCACTCTGACTAACAATATACAAACAACCCAGCTAACTGACAGAAAGACAGCTTGACTGTACATTAACAAAGCTTTTGATAGTGTCTGGCATAGAGGCTTACTATACAAACTATACAAACTACAGACACCAACATATGTACTACACACCATAAAGAACTTACTAGAAAACAGACAACTACAAGTACGAATTGACAAAACACTGTCATTTTCTTTTTCCCCTGAACAAGGGCTCCCTCAAGGATTCCGCTCTCACCGTTTCTCTACAATATATACTGCCATGACATATACAATTACAACTTACCAGACAAAAATCAAATCGACAGATCGGCATACATATTACAATACGCAGACGACACTGCACTTATTGTACATGACCAAAACTACTGAGAGAGCAGCTCAAAGACTCTAAACACTAACAAACACCACAATAAGATGGTTTTATAAATGGAGATTAACACCAAACGCGTCAAAAACCCAACTTCTGCTCACAAACCACAGACTCAACGCTGACTCCCCTACAATAACTGGAGACGGCCAAACGACACAACCAAAAAACGACGTCAAATACCTTGGAATCACAATTGACCAGAAACTTACATTTACTAAACACATACGAAACATTAGAACAGAAACGATAACAAGAACAAAACACTTTCGCTCACTAACATACAAAGACAAAGCAATTAGTACAAATACAGCGACAAAAATATACAAAGCGATCTGCAGACCCCTTGGACTATGGACATATACTCATGGCCAACGGAACAGAAACGACGAAACGTTATATACAAACAACAGAACAAATTGCACTAAGACTAGTAACACGAATAAGACACCCCCAAAACCCACTACACAACCCCTCCACCCAACTACTATACGAACGCACAAACATGACAAAGATTTCGGAAAGACTCACACATCTACAGACAAAATGGACAAACAACCCCTACAACTGGACCATACTGAATCCCCTTTGTCTTACAAGACCAACCAGACAATCCCGCTTCCGTTTCCCTACATCAACGCTACTCGAACACTTACAAACGCAACTGACTACTGGACAATAAAATAATTTTTCCTTGTCATTAGAATTAGAAAGTTTATTAAATTAAATTGTTAACCCAGAATAAGAGAATTTTTATCTTTGTTTTTTATTTAGATTAAGACTATATGTACTAAACATGGGCAGAAAGACCGATGGGTCGATAGCTTTTTTTAGAAATAAAGATGTTTACTACTACTTATTTACACGACGCTCTAAAAACCCGAAAAACTCACCAGGAATTGGTTCAAGATAAGAGGGCCTCTTGCACGTTTTCCCTCTTACCAATTGCCTGGGAATAAATACTAGGCTAAATTCAACGGACATAATTAATGTTAATATCTTTAAAAATAAACTTTTTTTGAAGTTGTCGTTGATTGCATATAAGCAATGGCAAGACGATGTTCAAATTACCTTCTCCCTTCGAGGGATGTGCAAACGCTCTGTGCGTTTAAAAGGAAACCAGAGCTCAGCTATTTATAAGTTTACTCTTGACTAAACGTTTTCTGCGTAAAATTTTCTCGCGGCAAAGCAACTTGCTGCTAAGAGATACCCATCATGACGAATTGCTTCAATTAGATAGACGGACATTCTAAAATCCATGATGCAATCAATCATTCAGTCGCCGTTCCAACTTCCAAACGAATTTCGATATTCCGCCTGACGCTGTTCGTGATATATGGATTTAGCTGGAATATTGGATGTGTTTTATCTTAACACCAAACTTCTATTTGGACGTTTTGTTCATTACATGTTTTCACAGAATTGTATGGTGTCCCTAGTGAGAAATTGAAGAACTGAAATAAAATAGCTTTCTCAGAGAGAAACGGTGCATTTCCTTAAGAATTTGAGCAACTATTTGAAAAGCATCCATCGATTCTTTGGCTCGAATGGAATCAGAGCGGTAACAAATGCTTCGGTCCTTACTTTGCATTAAGCACCAAGACAGTTCTGGGCCGGGGGAATAAAATGAGAAATTGCCAAAGGAATCCGAGATAAATTAGACATTTTAATCAGAAGTCGAGTAAAACAAATATGAGGCAAAACACTAGTTAGACAAAACGGTCGGTTTCAGAAACTTATTCAAATTCGCTCGCCGATGTAAATCTTCCGGTGTAGTTTCTTTTGTTCCAACGGAGCTGCATTTACTTTTGACTTTTAAGTTCGTTAGTTTGACGACATTTTGCTTCAGTTAATTTCGTAGAAAAGCCCAACTCGCCTGATGTCATTAACATTGGCAACAATTAAAATGTTCCTCAAACTCCAGGCGAAAGACTCTTAAGGACCGTAAACATTATTTCCATTCGGGTGTTTTTTCAGTTCCCTGTTTCTCCACTCAACTGGTATAGTCTCTGGTTGTATCTGCAAATATTTGAAGCTTTATCCACATTAATCGACTGAATATTCATTAAGCTTCTGCTATCTTTGAAGATCCTCACTTGCAGTATTATACATTTTCATTAAACTGCCTCATAGCCCGATAGTCTCGTTCAGACAGATTGCACTAATTAAAAGTGAGCGAGGGAAATGGTTTAAATAAACCCTCTCCAGGTTCTCTTCCGCTTAAAACCAACTGGAGCTCAAAATATTCGTGATGTAGAGCGGACTTTACGAAGTTTACTTAGCTAAGTAAATATAATACTTTCACTTTGGCCAGTACTTTGACTTTGCACTTTGCGGCTTCGCTCCTATATCCAAAATGGTCGCACTTGTTTGATTAACAACTGCAGATCTCAAAAGTATTTCTCCCTTTATAGACAGGGTGATTTTATATTCAAATCATGTCTAGGTAGAAGCTAAATGTGAATATTTCCGAAAAGTTGAATGTTATACAAGACAGTCTTGCTTTGACGTAGTTGCCACCTCTGAAAATGCAAGTCACTCTTGCTTGCGAACCACATGGGCGAAATAAAGTTCGGGTTTTGGGACTGTTTTTATTTAAGGTGAAATCCTGCTGTTGAGAGCTAACCGACTGGAAGTCTGTATTGTATTCGAAACATTTAACACGAAAAGCTTTGCAAAAAGAACTGATCTTCCTGTTTTGAAATTAGTCAAGTTGAACGTGATGGAAGAGTACACTTTGGCTTGGGAAATTCATGACTCCTTGAGCATGGAATTACAAATTTTCACACTTAGACGTTTCCCCCAAGGGAATGGCGAAATGTAGCCAATAAAAGCCAAGTACTGTCGCATCCGCAGAACTGCCATTAGCCGTTTATCAGTTGTACGACCCGATTTCAGCGCCTATTAACTTATTTTACGAGAAAGTTCCGAGCGATACGCCTGGGTAAACGGTGTTAGTAAGTGGCATTAGTTGCAAACCATATTTATGCTAATCCCTAATGGAGAATGCTCTGACTAAAATACTTGTCATGCTTACCAACTGTGGAAGTTATATGCAAAGATCTTTCTCATGGCACGTTAACTGCATGAAAAATTACGCGAAGATTTTTGCCTAAAAAGTTACTGTAGCATTATATGAGACTTTAAGACAAAAAGAATGCTCTTTTCAACTAACTGAAAAAAATACAAGCCCATTTCCAACTACTGCCATGCTATTAAGTATGAATGGAAACTTTACACAGCTATCAAGCTCCCCATTGGAGCCAAACATTGAGCAAAGCCTGATGTTCAAGCCGCCTGTTTGCATTTACTCAAGCTCTCATATGTTTTGGGGCAAAATGCAGCCGGTCGATTTAATTACAGTTTGCGGTAATTAAGTCAGCGCGATAAAAATGGCGTGTATTTTGCCATCAGCGTACCTAGTTTTTCCTAATTGCTGTTCTTTAATAAATAGTGAAAAATTCGTGGCGCCGAAAAACCAATTGCTTTTCTGTTGACGAAAAAGTCAGCGAATGAACAAACATTGGTATGCTTTTAGGGTCCACTCATTAATATATAAATTATTTTTGGTAGTGACTTTTGATGTTAAATTTAGGAAAATGGGACCTGCAAACTAAGTTATTTTTTGCGTAAAGCCAGAGCAAATATTTGCAAATATTGCGTAAATCTTTGTGTCCTTCTTGTTCAGCTGAATAAAGTGACAAACCTAAAACCCTGCTATACAAAATAAAATTTCGCAATTAATCTACAAGACAACTATAATTAATTTTACAAGAAAGAGTGATTGGATTTGAAAATTTAAATAAGATAACAGTGATCACCTCACCTAAATCTTAAACAGTCGAATTGGAAGGCTCATTTATATTTTCCTTCGAATTAAAACAGGTATTTAAGTAGAGACTTTAGATTAATTGATTGGGGCAATTTTCTTAATGAACGAATTTCCAGAGCCGGAAACAGTTTTGCGCTTCGACAAAGGAAAAAATAAAAATTCGCAAACAAAAAACACACTTTGACAAGTTGCTGATTTAAATCAGTTTTTTTGCTGGAAGAAGTCGGTCCGGCCAGAAGTTTTTTTGTCGCTGAGAAGGCACTTTTTTTAGTAAATATTTTAGTTGATTCATTGATTTGGAAATAGAACTCAGATAACAAACAAACAAAGTTTCTTTTAGACGAGATTTCAAAGCTTGGGACACTTCACTGATAGAGCTCTTGACAAACAATACTTTTTTCAGTCATTCAGTTTCTATTGTACACTAAATCGTTATGACTAGTCTATGGGAAATAAAATTTATCAAACGAAGCCCTGCATCCGTGTCCTGAGGGTAAAATCTATTAGATTATTTTCTACACTCGATAACGGCTTGTTAGGCTCCTGCTAAAGCTTCCAACGCTCTATAAAAAGGAGAGAGACTGAAATCTACGATATTATCTTGAAAAGGTTCTTTGAGGAATGCGTTTCCGATACGACTATAAGGATGTCTTCGAGGACAGAGAAACTTTAAGAAAACATTCTTAATTCATTTATTTATAAGTAAAAACTCCGGTTTTTGTTTTCCAAAGTTGCACAGTCTGGCTGTTAATTCAGCGGATAAAGAAGGCCACAATGAAGAGTTAAAAACTAGATATGAAACCAGGCACGACGTGAAAACCTTATGAGCTCGATCCGGAATGATCAGCTCAGGTGTTGCAGAGCGAATTTCCCTAGAGTCCGGTTAAGGAATTGCCTCTGTTTTCGCCTGTTGTTGGCATCATTTGCTGGCAGGCTATTTATTGTGGTTGCTCTAGCCATTTTGCGAATGACACTCTGGCCTATAAGATCTGGGAAGTGCCACTATGGAATATAACTCATAATACTCTGCCCTGGAATAATTTCCAAATATGCTCTTTGGGGATCTGAAGTGATTCTTCAGGTTCACTCACTTTAAACATTGGCGTAATAAAGCTAATTTTCCAGATTGTATAGCCTGTTTTTCCTATTTCCGCAAAAGCATCTTATATGTTGGCCAAAGAAAGGCAACATTTATTCTGGCTTGAGCTGTGAAATTAGGTGCGATTTTTTAGCGCAAGTTATTATTCCTGAGAAAAAAATAAATTGTGGCTTTTTCACGCGATTCCTCGTGACACCCAACTATGCTGCGTGGGCTTGAGCGCGAAGAACCGTTGACAACATAAAGGTTTTACATATTAGAGGCCCGAAAAGGGGGCTGGCGGAATTTAAAACAAAAATGACCGGCATTTTTCAAGTTTTTCCGCCAGGTTTTCCCAACTGCAAATGCCCTTGTTGCGACTGAACGGCTTCTATTCTGTTTAGAATACTTTTCTGGAACATGGGTCGGACAGGCAGCAGTTTTCATTCGGGGAAACCATTTCTTTATTTTTATATTGGCAAAAGTAACGCTTTCTTCTTCTGCGAAGGCAAGCAGGCTTTCTGCATTGTTAAATATAAAAATCTTGGAAATCCATCTGGAAATTATCAACGAGTAACTAACAGAAAAGGTCATTCATTTGCTGCTAACCAGAGCGCGAGTTATTTAACATGAAAATGCCCTTTTAGCTTGGGTACTTCCAACATTTTAAATGATGATGGAGCTCAGCTCGGCTCGTTGAAGCCACTAGGGTTAAGGAAGCTACATTTAGCTAGATTATAAGTTCTAACATAAAAAAGTAACTCTATTTAAGCATGACTATTTGTTGCTTATTTGGGGTGAATTATCCAGAAAATTTATGGCGTTGTAACTTTAAAAATTCCTCAACCAGCTGCAACCGTTTTAATTAAAATAAAAATGTTCCTGATGATTTACCCGAAAGAACTCCACTCTAATCGAAATAGTTCCAGTTTCCACTTTTGTTAAAATTTATGATAATACAGGATGTTGAAAAATTGCTATTATTTTCATCCTTCTTACGAATGCAGAGGCAATTTGGCATATTCCCTCAATTGCATCTTTAAAACGACAACAAATTCCATTTTTTCTCATAATTGACTGAGACAAAGTGCAATTCGAATAGCGCCAACCTTAAATGAGCTGGCCCTACGAACATTGCTACTTAAACAACTCAAACGGGGTTCGAAAAATCAAAGCCATTAATAATAATTAGGTAGAAAGTTGGCAAAGTGATGAAGATTGCAAACTATTAAGCCCAACCGACAGACCAAAACTTCATGAACTTAATGGAAGGCCGTTTAAGAGGAATGATTGTTCGAAATATTAGGATATAAATCACATAAACAGCACGTCCTTTGCAAGCCTTTCGAAAGCCTTATTTATTTCGCGGGCTTCGACGAGTATGGATGTTCTTATAACAGAAGCAATCAAGTCTAAAGAGCCACATTAAAAAAATCAAGCGTTTTGCCTTGAAAATTACTCTCAAATGAGGAATTAGCAATAGAGACATTTTGATTATTTAATAATTAAAGCCGCAATTAGAAAATAAAACATAAGTGAAACAAGGCTGAATTATCAATCCGTGGGATAGAAAGAAAAAAAAAATAGGTCCTCATTCTAATACGGGCACTCATGAGTCTGCCTTCTTCTTCTTCTTCCTCGTACGTTAGGACTCAGAGTCCTGGGTTTTTCTTCAACTTCCTAGTCCTGGGATGCTGATGTCCAGCTTTCGTACCATCGCTTCGGTGGTCTTCCTGGGAGTCTTGAGCTGTTAGGTTTTTGGTCTTTGGCGATTTTTGCCATTCGGTCGTCGGCCATTCTCTCTACATGGTCTCTCCACGCTCTTCTCCTTGCTCTGGTCCATCTTACAACATCCGAAACCTTACAGGTATCTCTAATTTCCTCACTCCTTTTCATATCGTATAGTGTGTGTCCTGTTATGGATCTTAGGACTCGCATTTCTGTTGTTCTTAGCGAGCGTTTGGTTGTTGTGTTTTCCGCTCTTGTTTCTGCGGCGTATGTCACCACTGGTCTCACGCAAGTTTTGTAGATTCTGACTTTACTCCCTATACTCATGTGCTTGTTTCTCCAGATGATGTCTCGTAAGTACCCCGATATTAGAGCGGCTTTTGATGTTTGATTCCTTACTTCCTCCTTTAGATTCCTGTTACTCGTGATGTTTGCTCCAAGATATTTAAAGGTCATCACCTGTTCTACACTTTGATTGTAAACGGCGAGTTTGCATCTTCGGGGCTCTTTGGATATAGTGAGTGATTGTGTTTTCCGGGTGGATATTTCCATTTTATATTTATTTGTAGTTTGTTCGAACTTATATAAGAGTCTTTGTAGGTTGTCTTCATCCTCGGAGACTATCACTGCATCATCAGCGTAGCACATTATTTTATTTCTGCATTTCCCATTCGATATCCCCTTCCAATCTGTTTCGTTTTTGTAATGATTTCATCCATGATGATGTTAAACAATATAGAGCTTAGGCTGTCTCCTTGTCTAATTCCTGTGTTGACTGGTATTCTCCTTGTGAGTCTGCCTTGTTCCATACATTGGCTTTGAAGCCTGATTGCTTAGTAATTGTGATATTTTACACCATTGTTTTTCTAACTTACCGCATTTAAACAAATAGGTTTCTCCATGCTTATAAAGAATAATTTTCACTTTTCGTACAAAAAACTTAATTTATTTCCCGGAAAAATTGTCTAAACTTTACGCTGCGTGTTGCCGCAAGAGTCCTGTTCTCCTGAAATAAAGAATATATATTTCCGGCAGTTTTAAAATGTTAGTTATGTCGCGAAATAGTTCAAAGTGGGAAGGAGACACGAACATTAACTTTCGTGAAATATAACGGCCGCTCTATGTCATCCAGTGTAAATTAAAATTTATTAATAAAGTTGAATATAATGGGGTGTGTTGGTGGGTTTAAATCTACAGCACCGAGAGTAGTATTAGGGCTCATAACTCATTTCAGGCTTTAATTAAATTGTGAAGAGTTTCATAAAAAAATATAAATTAGTATCATTAAAGCCATCAGACTGCTGGCAGTGTTATAAGCAAAATTAAATTATTGTAGCTTGTTCGTCAGCTACAGGTTAATAAACCTACAGGTTTTTTGAAGCAGCTCTCAATATTTGCTGAGTTTTTCCGATGTTTTCCCAAAACCCGTTTAGTGACGGTTGCAATTAAACGGTGGCAGTGCCGATTAATAGATTTACCATTTGGGGTCCAGAATTGATCAATTTATTGTTTTTCCGCTGAGTTTTCTCTTTGGAGACTCTTTTATTTTTGCCGCCTAATGACTGCACATCAAAAAGGCACGTGACAGGAATCGACACAGCGGTTTTAGCAAAGTTAATGACTACGGCAAAACCATTTGTAATCGGGCTTAAAATGATCCCAGCCTTCAAGTAGCAGCTGCTTGGCCAGATACAGGCATTAATTTCACCCCCCGATAACAAATCTCAGGTATTTTCATGATGTAATACCACATTCCTGGGTAATAATTATGAAAATTATGACACACCACAGATTAAATATTCCTTAGGAAGTGAGATTTAAAAAATATCTGATTTTCTATCGGGCTATGGCTTTTGCAATTACCGTTAAAACAGTAGCAGATTTTCGGGTTATTAGGCGGTCGTCGTTTCTGCTATAGCATATATTTACAATCAAAGTGTAGAACAGGTGATGACCTTTAAATATCTTGGAGCAAACATCACGAGTAACAGGAATCTAAAGGAGGAAGTAAGGAATCAAACATCAAAAGTCGCTCTAATATCGGGGTAGTTACGAGACATCATCTGGAGAAACAAGCACATGAGTATAGGGAGTAAAGTCAGAATCTACAAAACGTGCGTGAGACCAGTGATGACATACGCCGCAGAAACAAGAGCGGAAAACACAACAACCAAACGCTTGCTAAGAACAACGGAAATGCGAGTCCTAAGATCCATAACAGGACACACACTATACTATATGAAAAGGAGTGAGGAAATTAGAGATACCTGTAAGGTTTCGGATGTTGTAAGATGGACCAGAGCAAGGAGAAGAGCGTGGAGAGACCATGTAGAGAGAATGGCCGACGACCGAATGGCAAAAATCGCCTAAGACCAAAAGCCTAACAGCTCAAGACTCCCAGGAAGACCACCGAAGCGATGGTACGAAAGCTGGACATCAGCATCCCAGGACTAGGAAGTTGAAGAAAAACACAGGACTCTGAGTCCTAACGTACGAGGAAGAAGAAGAAAAGACGGTCATCGATAGGAATTCGGTCCTGACGTTTTGCTAGCAGATATACGTAGAATAACCCCCAAGAATTGATAGGTTTCTTTCTAGTAGTAGTAGTAGTACTGTGGGAGGACCCGATGGGTTAGACCAGTAGGCCTTAAGGCCCTTTTCGCCATTCCCTCTGACCACAGTGGTCTGTCCTGGACCTGAGACCATAGTGGCCTGTCATGACCCCAACCAGAGTTCTCAGGGCCCAGCGACTCCTTGATATCAACCATTTGGATGTTGCCGTGGGGTTCCAATCAACTCTTTGATTGCGGGCGCACGCCTGCCCCAGACCATCCAGTATTGGGTGCCCGTGAGCCGTCGCTGTACCAACAATGCACCTCCTTTCGGGCAGACACTGTCCTAGTATTCCAACTGTCTTTTGTTGGGATTTTCAGTTGGGAACAGCAGTGTACAACCACTTCATAACGTATGGTTTTAGGCCCCAGTTTTTCCCCAGTGCCACATAGTGACGGGAGCCTTTTGCTTAACTTTCTCTACGTGGGGGTTCCACGAGAGTTTAGTGTCTAGGGTCACTCCTAGGAACTTGACCTCTCCCACGGGACCTACTATAATCCTTTATTTTCCTTTTCCTTGAGCATGATCTCCGTTTTGCTAGGATTAACTGATAATCCGGCATCGGTGCACCATCTCTCTTTTATTCTACATCACATTCTACACACAGGTTTCTTTCTAACTTGTTCCTTTACAATTTTTCCTTTTGTTCTTTGTCGCGGTTAACTTATTTTCTGCTAGTCATATTAAAGGGTCAGACCCAAATACAAACACGTCCAGGTTTTTGTATTGTTGCAGGAATTTATTTTTCGCGTGTGCATTTGCATAATAATCATCTTTATTAAGGGCTTCTTAATCAACACCACCAGTAATCGATAATCTCAATAAATTGTATCCGGTAAAGCCCCTTGCGTTTCGGAAAGTATACGGATATTAACCGGTCTAGCTGTGAGGGTAGATTTATGAAGGCACAAATTTATATTATGTTATCATTACCTGGAAGCTGAAAAACAACAACGATTCCTTTAATTGGAAAATTTATAACCTGCCGGCATAACCTTATTATAATATTGATTTATGGTTACGGGCATGGATTATATAATAAATCTTTGCGACCACTGTGCTTATATGAATAACGGTTGTTTGCAAGAAACTTGCTCGTTTTTCTGCGGATGTTTCATTAATTCGCATAATGGTGCTCTAATTAATTGCGTATTAGTTCAGCATTCATTATTTACGAATTTTTTTTATTGGCGGGTCAACTGGACGTGTTTTTATTGAGTTTTTCGTTGTTGACATCTGTATATTTGTAATTGAATTCCCCCCAATCACCAGGAGTATTGATCCCGAGTGTATTTCCAAATAGATAAGAAATTCAAAAACTTGAAATAAAAACCTGAAATTTTATTTATTCCATCTGAGGGTAACTGAATTCGCACTAGCCTTATGCATATTTCATAATGAATGGTTGTCAAGAATACATAAAGCCGATATTATTTATATTTGAATCCTCCAAACCTTTTTCATCGGATTTGATCCTCCCAGCAGAGGAAATGAAAAAGAAATAAGTTTCTGCATTTTTCATTATTATACATGGCTGAATATAAGCTGAGATATGGCAAATCCGGATCATTCATATAGGGATTTTCTATTTTAAGCAACATGGACTGGCAAGAGTGTCTGGAGAAAATAGTCTGGCTTTTAAAAATAGGGATTTTAATCTCCATCAAACGTGTCAAAGGACAGTTTTTACCTCTGGAAGTTAACCTGGTGATTTCCACTTTCAAACCGATTACTCTAAGTCATACAAATATGGAAAACGAACATAAATCAGTCACAAATATCCTCGTGATGAGCCCAACCACAAGTCGTGGAACTTAGCCAGAGCTTCGCTTTCAAGTTGGCTATTTCCAAACCCTCACCACTCTGTGCCGAAGATGCGGTTGGAAATTCGGCAACTGGACGAACTTCAGTCTAAGGAAACCAGCAATTTATGGCCGAATCTATTATGCCAAAGTACGACCGATGTTTTACGAGTAAGTCATCGTGTTGTAAGTTTGAAGTCAAACTACTTAAATAGAACTGGGTCCAAGCTCTCATTTTGTGCCAAAGAGCGGCAAAGATGAAAACTGAAAGTCGTCAAAGAAAAATTTGCAGCTTCAAAACTTGAAGCAGGAGAGAGTTGAAAGTTGAAAATTCCTCTGTAGACCTGATTGTTCCGAGGTTGCTAAAAGTTAGCCTCAAGAGCGGCAAAGATGAAAACTGGGAGTAGCGAAAAAAGGTCGTAGCTTCAACATCTGAAGACTTGGCGTCGAATTTCCACCATTTACAACTCACATTTGTCTCTTGTAGCTAACACAAATTCAGTCAAATCGGATGAAATATAAATTTTTCAAGGGTGGTTAGGCTCAAATGCGATCAGAGTTTTAACAGTTCGCTAGTCTGAGACTTAGAATACTAGTCTTAACTTAGAATACTTGGCCTTTTTTCCTGGCAAAAAATAAGTCTAATCCAACAACGTCCCGATTTTTTACTGCCTTTGTTTAAAGCGCTGGAAATGAAAGCTGGAAGTCGCCAGAAATGTTTGTTGCCTCAAACCCTTCAAACGCAGCTAGTTAAAATTTCTTCTTTCTACTAAGGACATTTCGATCTCATGGTCTGCAAAAAACATGATCTCATGGTCTTCCTCAACAACTAATGAAGCAGCGACTTGAAATTTCGTACGTCTGCTGAAGACACTTGACCCTTTTTCTTCGACAAAGTTTTGAATTTTTAGCAGTTATTTAAGTTAATGTTGTCAGAGAAAAACTCCCTTTAGACGCACTAAAGTTTGGTCTGCCTAGCAAGAACACTGCACTCTTTTTGTCGGAAAAAACAAAGCAAATCTTGAAAAATAATTCTCACTTCCTCTGTTTTAAGACCATTGATTTCCATATGTTTATAGCATGACTTTCTGGAAGCAAACTCGGTCCAAATATCAGCAACGCTCAAAAGAAGCAAGGGGGATCTTGGCTTAAGCTAAGAAACTTTCAGCATCTTATCCGAGTCATTGTCAACTGAACTTTAAGTTTGTTCATTTCGTAATAAACATAACATTTAGACGGATTTGCAAAGTTTCCCGTTTTAATCCAATTACCATTATAATTCTGCAAAGGTATCACATACAGCTGTTCCGGAATAATTAATCTCATCAAAAGAGTTCAAGATATCAGAAGTTCCGTCTGTTTCTTTAATGGATTGTTTTGAAAAATTATAGCTAATTATTGCGAGTTCGGGGAACGGATAAGGAAACTAGCCATTTACATCGAATTTATTGGAAACTTCCCCAAGGAGTTCATTTACGCTAAAAAAAATCCACAGATCCGTTGGATATATTGTTAGAAATATATAGGACGGATATGGATGGTCTTAAGTGAAATATGCAGGTCTATAAACTAGCAATTTTTCAATCCATTGCTGATAAATTGAGGAATTCAGCATTTTAAGTGGTTAATTTTAGTGGAAAATTGGCGTATTCAGTCTGTGTCAGCCCAGACACGGAATATTGCCGGCTATTTTTCCTAGAACGGAGAAGTTTTACTAAAAGTTACACTTAGAGTGATTCGGTTATAGGATGCGATATTTCAGGTTACTTGTCTAGTGAAAATGGACATTTATTTGGTAACTAATCAACGAAAATGTGTGCAGTATTCCCATAAACTGTGAACGTTTTCAAGTTTTAAAAAATCCTATTACGGATCTAAATCCAATGTGCTCAATATCTCAAAGAACAGATAACGCTTCCACATTTGGAAATAATGTTTACGGGTCATTATCATCATTGGAACACTGACTTAGTTTTAAGCTTATTAGTAATTTAAACTCATGCAATGAAGCATTTTTTATTAATATCCATTGTGTGCCTTTTCAAACCAAGTTTTGCTGATATTGCCATCCACGATTTAACATGGAGCTTTGGCCGAGATACGGTGTATTGGCCTGGTCAGTCGCCCTTTAACTTTACAAGAGAAGAAACAGTAGCTGGTGATGTTTACACGTAAGTAAAAACTGAAAAACTCGAGTTTTGTTGCTGAGTGTTAACTTTACAAATTAACCGTCCATAACAACAAACATTAATTTCTTGCACTCTTTAACTTTGAAGGTTTTTTGTGGAAAAATCCAGCTTAATCCAATCCTGTGGTTTTTCAATCCTTCATTTATCATCATGTTCGTAAAAATTGATAAAATGTTGTCATATTAACTAGATCCGTATTAATAAAAGAATGTTTTTAACAATACTGTGCCTCTTGCTGGCTCTTAGCAGCAAAGTGATTTCTCTGGAAAAATCGGTCGATTTAAGCTGGGATTTCGGCAGTAACACCGTGTACATATCAGGAATGCGAAAGTTTGCTTTCGAGAAGGAAATTGAAAGTTCTACAGACAGAGGTTATTGGTACGACCCATCAGCGCTTTATACTCACATCCTAATATTATCTGTTGCATATTGGCGCTTTTTTTCAGGTATTCAGTGAAAGAATTTTGTGCAGCTGAACATGGAGGCACCCACTTTGATGCTCCTTATCATTTCTACCAGGAGGGAATCAAAGTATCGGAAATTCCTGCACATAAGCTCTTTGCTAAAGGTTGCAGTCGCCTGAAGAGCGTTGTTGCATAGCTCATTTTTCCTTTTGCAGGAGCCTTAATAAATCTGACCGCTGAAGCTGAAGCGCAGGGAAGAAATGCTATATTGACCGTGAAACACTTGGAAGATTGGGAGGCGAGGAATGGAAACTTTGAAATCGGTTCTGTGCTGTTGGTTCAGTTCGGACGATCCAAATACTGGCAGAACAGAACAAAGTATTTGGAATTGGAGGGCGAAACGCTAAATTTTCCTGGTAGCAGTTAACTGAAATTTTCAATATTCCTCAAAATAACGTGTCGGTTCAAGGATTTTCAGATGAAGCAGCTCGATGGATAGCGAACAGCCAGAAATTTTATGGAGTGGGTTTGGATACTCCAAGCATTGATCCAGGAAACACTACCACCTACTTTGCACATCGACATCTTGCAGCTAATAACTTGTACAATTTAGAAAACGTGAAAATTCTGGATTCGCTTCCAGGTAGAGTATTTTGTTGCCTCCAAAGTTTGGAAGACGGTTTAATGAGGATGAAACTATAGCGCCCATTTTTTTGCAGAAAAAGGATTTGACCTCGTAATTGCTCCCATGAAAATTCAGGGTGGCACCGGAGCTCCTGTTAGGATATTTGCCACACTTAAAAATATCTAATAAATCTGAATTCTGTGTATTGGAGCTAAAATAGAAGCATTTAAAGTGTTTTGTTTAGAATTTCAGTTTCCTAAACCGAGTTTACACTTGTCGGCACTTTTCACAAAAAATTATTTCTAAGATACGTTTAAAAGAGGGTCAGTGTCGACATCTGGATCGGTTTAAAACGCACTGGATAATGAGCAATTTTGTGGAATTAGGATGACTCCTGGAAGCAGTATTGATTTAAGTGAATCCAGGAAATCATCCCCAAACATTCCGTCAGAGAGCGCCAGCGCTTATATTGATTTCACATTTATATATATTTTTTTCTTTTCACAAGCAGCGTTGTCAACATTAGCTGAGCAAAATCAGTAATCCCTTTAGCATTAAATAAACCACACTTGGTTCAGTTGAAAGTTAATAAAACTTGGTTTAAACAAATACATGAGAGACAACAGTCTATATGGAGTTAGATAAGATTCTTATAGATGTTTTTGGCAACCCCGGCACGTACTCAAGAACAATTAGACAGCATGAAAAAACACACCAGAAATTCAAAGGAAACTGGAAGGAAACAACTATCCTAAAAAAAATCTGGAATTATTATCGGAAAAAAGAAAAGCAAGGTAAAAATGGTAATGGTCCAGATCCCTACAAGATAAAACCATACTAAATAATCTTTCATCTCAGCTGGGACGAGAGCTTAAGCAGATAAAAAACGGTACCATTGGCGAGTTCCTACGGAAACTTACTAATGATCCTAGTACAGAATATCCGCTAGGGAAAACTACCATAAACCTGAAAAGAGCAATCATGCATGCACGCTCAATCAGAAATATAGATGGCAGCTGGGCTAAAAACAATGAGCAAAATGCCAGAAGATTTGCAGAACAGCTTGAGGAAATATTTCAACCTAATGCAGTAGATAACGATGAAACACTGCCTGGTATTACTCAGCAGGAAGAAGCAGAAATCCCGTTTGCCACTCTGACTGAAGTTATTAAAGAAATAAAAACTAAAATCGATCCGAAAAAAGCTCCTGTATTCGACTTAAGCTCAGGACAGATTCTCAAAGAATTATCGTGGGGTTCTGCCTACAGCAGGCTCTGATGAAGAATATAAAACAGTAGACGAATCCAAGAGGTCCACATAAGCGAATATCAGTGTTGCTGATCAAAAGGTTATTGCTACATTCGCTGATGACACTGCAATCCTAGCGATAGGCGACAGCAATGTGCCATCTACTGAAAAACTACAAGCAGCAATAGATGAGGTTCAACGTTGAACCCCGAAATGGCGTATCAAATTAAATGAAAGGAAATCGGTCCATATCAACTTCACCAACAAACGAATAGACTGCAAAACAGTATACATTAATGACAGGATTGTATTTACCATATGGGAATACAGCTAAAAATCTAGGCATAACCCTCGATACAAAACTCAGGTGGCAACCACACTTCAAGAAGAAAGAAACAGGAAGAATTGAATCTGAAGTACAGAAAAATGTACTGGCTCATGGGTAGAAACTCAGCTCTCACAGTGCAGCACAAGTCAGTGTGCAACTTTGGGGCTGGATCAATCAGAGCATTAGAAACATCATCCAGCGCTTCCAGAACAAAGTACTTCGTAGTATCTTTGATCCACCATGGTATATAAGAGATGAAAATCTACATAAAGACTTGGGTGTAGAAACAGTAGATAACATCATCAAAACGTATGCAAAGAATCATGAACAGCGACTCCATCGGCATGGGAATCCTGAGGCAATCAAGCTCCTGGATAATGCGGAAATACAGAGGAGACTCAAAGGGACTAAACCATTTGAACTGGTTTAGAAGGCAAGAATTGTGAGAGAGTACATGTAGTATTGTAGACAAAGTGACTACCAGAGGATGTGTGTGCTTGGTATTTTTAAATGTAGTAGATTAAGTTAAAAACAAATGGCTTATTAATATACTGTACTAGATTGTCATAACAATTAATAATAAAAAAATATATAAGTTTTTAAGTACTTACCACAAGGATCTTCCAGCTTTGAACGGCTGCTGGAATCCGCACCAGCGACATTCTGAAAAAAAAACATTGATAACTCAGTGTCCTATTAGGGCATGCTCGAAGATACTGTTGTAGTAAGAGCACATAATTTGTGCATTTTTGAAACATTTTTGTTGTTCAATTGTGGGGCAATTTCGGTATTTCCCTTCGGAAATTCTTTGGCCTTTTTCCGACTGGCATCAACGTGGCAACTGTGGATCAGCCCCTTTATGACGTCGAGGGGTGGAAAATACAGTCACGTTGCTTTGAAACGTCGAAACATAGCGCGTTTGACTGCCGGATCGTTTTTCACGGATTTTCCGCACGACATTTCCATACCAGTTTATAGTTCGTCGGTGGCGAAAAACGGTTCTGTTCTCTCACTGAAAGCAAATTTTCAAATTTCTGTTCCTTCACTTCAGAGTGCCTCTTCCTGCTGAAGAAGGTGAGTATTGGTTTTAGGCTTAACGACATAAACTATGTTTGCTGAGCGCTTTGTTGCTTTTTTTGTGCGACTGTGGCACTTTTTTTTTTGATTAACAGATGCGATTTTTGTGATTGTTTATGGACAATCTTAATCAAGGACAATGTTACTCGTTTAATGGGCAGTATTTAAAAAAAGAATCGCGCTCTGTAACGTTTTTTATTTTGTCCACATGAAAACTTTCAAGCTAACAACTTTGGGCAGCCAATAAATAAAAAAAAAAACAAATTATTATTATTATAATAACTTTTCTGGAGTTGGTATGCATATGAAGATATACAGCCTTCATTAATTTAAATCCTTTGTATGATTTCTGGCGTTGACATGTATTTCTGGTGGAGTCAGTTTATTATATTTAATTTATCATACATTGTTTTCCCAGATTCGTTGAATTAGTCGCCGTATTGTTGGCAGAGCTAAACCAACTACAATCGATTTATTTCGCCAGCCACCGATAGTTAAATTTTCACCATCAATTTTCCCAAACCAACTTGGAAAAACCCTGAAAACTCGCTGTCCCGAACAGCCTTACAACCTCAGTCCAGATAATGAATTAAGGTCCAATAAAGTTAGACTAAAACGCAAATCGTGTTAAACCTGGCTGTTCTCCCATGGATATCCAATACCGATTTTCCTTATACACAATCTAAATAATTGATGGGGCTTCTTCTGCTTTAAAAACTAGGTTACTGGAAACGAGCCAGTACAATTCATTCACCTATCGATTTTGTGCATACAGCAGCCAAACGGTCAATATCCCTCTTTGTTTCCTCAATCAATTTAAATAATACATAAGTAGATGATCCAGTTTGCCCTGACTTATTTGCAAGAATTCTACACCGTAAAAGCTGGAGCAGGTGGAATAAAGAAGTTTTTGATTTTATTTATAGGTTGCACTGTTTGATTATCATTAAATAAAACTGTCTGTAGTTTTATATGCCGGGAAATTCACCGATTAAACTCGCTCAAAAAGGGTTCCTTGCAAAAGTGCAAATACTGTACTTTCCCAATCTGGAACAGGCACATTTCCACTCAACTTATTTCCTTTCTAACTTATTCAAACACTAGCGAACTTGTTCTCACTCTCAAGTCGAGGTTTTCGACTTTTTTCACTAGAATCTAATTGGAGTGGCTTCCCTTAATGGAAAGCATGGATTTCTGGAATAGAGCCAGTACAATCGTTGCTTCGTCTATCGATTGTGTGTGCACTCAGAAGCTGTTTTAAATAAAAGCGCTGCCGCCTTTGTCGGTCTCATCCCTTTCTTCTATGGACTAATTTAAATAAAACTACCCCAATTGGGAAATTCCTGCAGCGATTACAACTCAACTAGCGATTTTAGTTCTCCCGGTGAATTTCTACAGGATTTTTGTTGGGCAAAGGAAAAAAATTGCATGTTGGAATTTTTGTGAACTCAATGCAACTGAGTGGACGGCAAATAAACTAGTCCTTCTACTTTGCCAATTAAACTACATAAAATCGATCTGATGTAATCAAGTTGCTCAGAATGAATTTTAACGGCCTTTGCTCTCGCTGGAAAAATGGAAGAGCATTTTGCGTATTGAAAAAGCCTGGAAAAGAATGGAAGTGCAGGTTCTAGTAGAAATTGAGAAAAATTTAAACTCTCAACTTCTGCAACTATTAATAATTCAACTCATAAAATGCAACAGTGCAAGCGACCAGGTTTATTTGATCGAACTTTCCATTGTATTAAACTTTAATTAAAGCAGAATTCCTTTTTGTAATCAACTGAATAAAATGGCTCTCCATGCCATCGACTTTTAAATTAAAAATACCATTTGAAATGTAAAATTTCCAGTCTATTATGCACGCGGCGTCTTGACGCGATTATTTAAAAGAGTCAGCTTCTATTTCCCATGTCAGTCAGGCGTCCTTTTCCAATTTTTCCAGATGACTACGAATCGATTCGAGTCCAGACGTAGCACTAAACACATTTATTTCCGGCTCGCCCCCTTTTGTTTAAGTGCGACTTTTTCCGCTTCCGGAACTGATGTTCAGCGAAAGGCTGATGCGTTTACTTTAAGATGAGCAGTTCGTTTATCTTCAGACTCTCCGCCACTAGGAAATGGATCAGGTTGTTTCCAAAAAAAGTTTAATGTGATTTTTTTTCAGGTTTCTTGCAGTTCCTTCACTGATTATCCAATGCTAACAAAAGAAATGTTTTTAGGCAGTTGAATCCATTCGCTGTGAATATTTGAAACTTTTGAACATTTTCCCTGCTTGCAGAGTTAAGATTTGAATTTTTGCTGGAACAAAATCCACTAAGAAGAAACAAAACAGTGATACATATTACATTTCTCGCAACGGCATGTAATTGAATTCGCCAGCAAACATACAGGCCTACATTTTTGACTTATAGTTTCAGGTATATCAAGGGAAACATGACACTGAAATATTCATGCACAAAAATCCATTCGCCCCGTATTCTCGCATGCTTCCATTTATGTTTCCCTAATAATAAAAGATACATTTCTTCTACCTTTTAACATACAGTTTTTCAAGGCAACGGTCGGGCTTTTCAGTGCCGTACAAACGGTTATGTTTGAGGCGTTCGTTTCCTTTTCCCTGCTTTCGAATGTTCCTGTTTCCTTTGCAAAGTTGCTAACCCAATTCCAGTAATATACGTTTCTTTGCGTATTGACTGGTGTGCGGAGAGTGAAAATAAAAACGTTACGTTGCCTTTAAACATGGAGAAATTGAACTGGAAATAACGATTTTTCGGGTTATGCGATTGTGTTTGAAAACGATTTTATTTAATCTGGAGTAATGAAAAACGAATAATAAAGGAACATTTCAGGAATTGAACGAGCTGTGGAATATGGAAATTTAAAAATATTTTTTTATTACGTACAGTTGAAATACGTTCTTCAGTTGAACGCTGAAATTGTAAAATATAAAGAGATAAAAGTTGACCAAAAGCAGAAAACTATTTCCGAACTAAGAAGTTGATTAATATGCATATTGATCGCTTCTTTGCAACCAACATTATAAATTGTTTTTCTTTTTTATTATTCTTTAAGCTGGAAGTCCACTGATGTTAGCTGCTTGTTTATTAATAATTTTGGCATTTACGCTATCAATAAATAATATGAGGAAAGCGTAATTGGCTAAATCAAAACTGGCCATTTGTCTGGATATAATATCGTTGTTGCAAAACACAAGGGATCGCTGATAAGGCCCCATAAGCCATTCTCTCCATTTCGTCGCTGCCTGGTTATTCGACGAGCCCAAGTCTCTAATTTAGATAAAAAGACCCACGTTGAACCCCTGTTTCCTTGGCGAGTATTGTTATTAAATACGGCCCAATATTTTTAGGGCCGACGGTAATCTTTGGAATTACCATCCAAGAAGCGTACTCCCTAATTTGGGGAATTACTACCAGCAAAAGTCGAGAGATAACGAAATAAATGTCCAACCAAATATACGGCGCATTGTAATTTAATGTTTAAATTTGCTTACATTACGATTCAGCAGCTTTTCACTATTTTAGCCTCCAGAGCACTATAAATAAAAACAGGAAAACTTCATCATTCGTGTAGGAGTTTTTAGGAACATCACTTCAGTTCAATGGGATTCCATTGGAAAATATACATATTCCAATGCAAGCATCTATAAATATGCAATAATTCTAGGCGAGTTTAATTTGGACAAAAACAAAACGAAACAGCTTAAAAGATTTTTGCAAAATTCGGACTTTATAAAGCAGCACACTCCACCAACTTTTCTGATGCCCGCAAACCCAGATTCAACACCAGAAGTTCTACTGCACACAAGAAACTTAACAAAAACCATCAACAACATAAACTTGACCAACGAACTTGGATCCGACCACCTGACTATTACGTTTAACATAGACTTAGAACATACGCAACCTACCTCCAGTACACCTCCTATAGAGAAAGAGTTAAACCTAACAAAGACTGACATAGACAAAGTGAAACAACATATACATGCCTACATTAAATCGCAAGCACAGCCCATTTCAATAGAAACCATACAACAACAACTTTCACTAGCCATAGGAAAATTTAGCCCGAAAATAAAAAATGCTTTCTACAGACGTACACTACCCAAATTCATACTGAGACTCATAAAACAAAAGAGAGAACTGTGCAGACTATATACAAACACTCAAAATAACGACCTAAAAAAGACACTGAACCAACTCAATAGAAACATTAAAACCTTGATTGGACAATACCGACAAGACAAATGGCTAGAAACATGTAAAGAAATACAAAAACACAAAGGCAAAACATACTGGCGAAACATTAAGAAACTAGCGGAATACAAAAAAACTAACACTACTGACACAATTGACGAAAACGGAATAGAACGGTACACAGACAAAGAGAAAGCTGACGCGTTCGCCAGACACTATCAAAAGGCCTTCAGCATATCGACAAACCCTAACTTCGACAATGACAACTGGAACTTGATCAACGACTGGTACTTGAACTATTTCAACAGCTCACCAAACTATACATACAAACTGATCACAGACACAGAGTACGATGAAGCCCTAGCACATATCAAAAACACAGCACCGGGAAAAGATAAAACAAAGGCAAAACTCCTGAAAAGCCTAACTGAAGAAACACACAAACTGATCCTAACTGAATTGAAGACTGCATCAGATATAACAAAATTCCAAAAACATGGAAAAACGGCTTAATAATCCCTATACCCAAAAATGGTCTGGACAATACACAACCGAGCAATTACAGACCAATTACATTACTCCCAGTACTTAGCAAGGTTTTTGAGTACATAATAAAGCAGCGACTAGGAAAACTTGTCGGAAAGTACATACCATCGTATCAGTTCGGATTCAAATATCAGCACTCGATTATTCACCCACTCTTCACTCTCACTAACAATATACAAACAACCCACCTAACTGACAGAAAGGCAGCTTGCCTGTTTATGGACATTAACAAAGCTTTTGATAGTGTCTGGCATAGAGGCTTACTATACAAACTATACAAACTACACACACCAACATATCTACTACTCACCATAAAGAACATACTAGAAAACAGACAACTACAAGTACGAATTGACAACACACTGTCATTTTCTTTTTCCCCTGAACAAGGGCTCCTTCAAGGATCCCCGCTTTCACCGTTTCTCTACAATATATACTGCCATGTCATATACAATTACAACTTACCAGACAAAAATCAAATCGGCATACATATTACAATACGCAGACGACACGGCACTTATTGTACATGACAAAACTACTGAGAGAGCAGCTCAAAGACTTCAAACACTAACAAACAACACAATGACATGGTTTTATAAATGGAGACTAACACCAAACGTGTCAATAAACCAACTTCTGCTCACCAACCACAGACTCAACGCTGACTCCCCTACAATAACTGCAGACGGCCAAACGACAAAACCAAAAAACGACGTAAAATACCTTGGAATCACAATTGACCAGAAACTTAAATTTACTAAACACATACGAAACATCAGGGCAGAAACAATAAAGAGAACAAAACACTTCCGATCACTAACCTACAAAGACAGAGGAATTAGCACAAACACCGCCACCAAAATATATAAAGCTATTTGTAGACCCTTGCTAGACTACGGACATATACTCATGACCAACGGAACAGAAAGGACAAAACGTTATATACAAACAGCAGAACAAATTGAATTAAGACTAATAACACGAATAAGACACCCCCAAAACCCACTACACAACCCCTCCACCCAACTACTATTCGAACGCACAAACATGACAAAGATTTCGGAAAGACTCATACACCTACAGACAAAATGGACAAACAACCCCTACAACTGGACCATACTGAATCCCCTTTGTCTTACAAGATCAACCAGACAATCCCGCTTCCGTTTCCCTACATCAACGCTACTCGAACACTTACAAATGCAACTGACTACTGAACAATAAAATAATTTTTTCTTGGCATTAGAATTAGAAAGTTTATTGAATTAAATTGTTAACTCAGAATAAGAGAATTTTTACATTTGTCTTTATTCAGACTAAGACTATATGTACTAAACAAGGGCAGAAAGACCGATAGGTCGATAGCCTTTTTTAGAAATAAAGATGTTTACTACTACTATACATATTTTAGTCATATTCCAATTTCCCTAGCTTCTCATGGACTTTGTTGACATTTTTATTTATTTCAATGGGAATTAAAATATGTTTTTTTCCAGTAAAGCCCGTGGAAAAAGAAAACATTATAAAAACAAATAAATCTACGTTCACAACCGTGAAATTCTCACCGATTAAACTGTTTATGTCTTCAATTTGCAACAGCCAAAAATTTAAAAGGTATTTTCCGCATTCTGTTCCATCACCAACTTTCATTCCTCAAAACAGGCCGACTTAAAGCTGAAACATCCCGCTTTGATTTATGAACCCTTTTCTCTGTTTTATCGTACAGTTTTCTGATACACGCCGGCATTATAACGACGACTCATCATTAATAATTTTCAGACAAAAGGCTTTTTTGTTGCGAAATGTAAACACAAAGAGAGCGACTTTCTTTAAAATACCAGAAGTTATCTCAAACCGTGGATAAGGATGCTGAACAAAGAGAACTGATATTGGTGGCGGCGAAGATTCAAATTTGCCTCGAGCTTTGTTTGGTTTTGACTGTTCACTTTCCGCATTGTTCATTTAGTTCCGATGTATTATATTAGAACAATTAGAGTTGTGTTCAACTCAAAGACATTTTCAACGTTCACCGGACCTGAATAAATCAGGCTTTAGTTAAAACTTGAAGTTACTGTTTTTAACTGGCGCTTAACTGGTGCCACAAATACCGTAAATTTGCAAGATTGGGAAGCTCCTTAGGTCAAAAGCAGTCAAAAAACTCGCATGTGAAATTTTTGTTTTTTCCCCAAAATTTCATAAGGTGGAGGTCGATGTTTTCGAAAATGCCCTCAACACCGTAAATTTACAAGATTGGGAAGCTCCTTAGGTCAAAAGCAGTCAAAAAACTCGCATTTGAAATTTTATTTTTTTTGGCGCAAATTTCACAAGGTGGAGGTCGCAAGAAATCAAATCTCTCGAAATGCCCTACGCAGTATTCACGCCAGCTCCTCATCGCAAATACACTTTCTCACCTCAAAATTTGGCTGATAAAGTGTGTCGCGTTCTTCGATTTTCTCATGTAATTTGCCACATCGGCTTATCTGATGAAACGGATTTAAAAAACGACGGGAAATAAATCAGTCAAGCAAAATACATTTGAAGAGAAATTTTAGTCCTTTGGAGGTTTATTTCTCAATTACTTAGCGAAAGTCGCAACATTTCCCGATCAAGCCCTAGTGTATAAGAAAGCTGCCTAGATCGAGAAAACCAATACTAAATTTTAAATCACACCACTAAAAGTACTCGGGGGATTCAAACATTGTGGTTTAATGGCCAATCAACTGGCGGACAACTTTTAGAGAAAAAGATAAGATCCGGGCTTGATTAAAGTCGACAGTTCGGGTTTTATGGTAGCAAATACGGTGGAATGTTTATATTTAATTTCATTAGGATGGCTGCTGAATTGTATTCTTGGCTTGAGACTGCCGGCTTGGCTGGAGACGGCCTGATATTAAAGAGGGCAAAGTGACACGAAACCGCCCCAAGATTAACATTCAAGGCGATAATTAATGTTGCCTAATGAATGTTTTGCACCCTTTATGAAGTGAAAATGTGAGATAAGAGATTGGGAAATATTTGGCGAGTTTAATTTCTTCTGGTGTTTCACCAAAAGTGATGTTTGAGGGAATAATTGGAACCAGAACTGATGCAGATAATCCTCACAGGTTTCATTATGGGAGTATTGTTTTCCAGCACTGATTTCCAGCCAAGCTTTGGATTCGACAGGCCGCAGTCTAATAAATCAATCTCCTCACAGTGCTATTTTGGCCATCAAATTATAGCCGTACATAACACAAAATGAAAACCCCTTTTCAGGCCTTTGACACTGTACTGGCAGAGTGTTATAAATTAAACTTGATAATTGACAAAACCACGCCACATATATATCGATCAATCAAGCCTCCATATTCCAATATTCAGTACCGGTCGACAATGGGTTCCGCTCTAATATACAAACCAATATAGGAAAACGTCGGATGTAACATTGTAGTCATGTCTACCGGAGGAACATTAATAAATTATGTATACACCAGTTTGTGGTTTATTCAACGAGGGGCACGTTACGAACGGTCGAATAGGGTCAACAGTCAACGATTTTCCACCAACAACAAAAATTCATTTGGAGCATCCGCTCTATATTTTGGATACGCAAATTCGATTGCCAATTCATTGGATATTCAGAAAGTATTATGTGAACAGCGCGGTTCCTGCAAATAAATCTGTGCGGACACAATTAAATTTTTCAAATTGATGAAACCCTGTTATGCCCTTATCGGATCATGCAACGAACAAAAAAATATTGAGTGTCATTGTTTGAATGCCAGCGTCAGAACATCAGTAAATTAATTTCAGGACACTCACAGTTTCCTGCTCGATCCATGAAACTGTCATTTGCGAATGACCAATTGAGTCAGCCCAATTAATTTTCGAGTTAGGCAGACATGCATAATGAATAAAAAGGGAATTAATGGGAGTATCGGAATTTAGGCAGGTTACTTTGCTAGTGAATGTCGAAGGCAATCATTCTCACCTCAAAACCAGATAAAGCAAGATTTATCGCCTCTAATTCTTCAATTTCAAACTTCAAGGGTTTTTGAAAATGTTTCCAAATCGAAAACTGTGAATAAAAGTCAATGTTCGTACAGTAGGGGGAGTAGAAGTTTGGTAAAAAACTCACAGTCTTCTCCACAAGCCGTGTAGCAAATATATACGGGGTGTCAACTTGAAAATTTCCTACTGTTAATATCTTTCTTGCAGTTATAAATATGAAAAAATCAGAAACACACGTCAATTTAATTTGTAAGGAGGACACTCCAAATAAATATTTTTAGCCTTCTTGTTTTAACCTCCTAGGAGGGGTCGATGTCACCTTCAGAATCTTAATTGGGTCTGGGGGTCAAGTGGCTCACCGTTTTAAAGCGCCTTCAATTCTCTTTTCAGTGGTATCCTACTTTGTTGCTTTTTGTCCAGAGGTTTCCGACTAATCGCGTTTCAAAGTTGCAGAAACAATTAAATTTTCCCGAATTGCCCTGTTGGTTTCCAGGTTAGTGTTGCATTGGCTCTCCTTACAGTACAAATGATTAGAAGAGTAGGTGATAGGGGTAAAAATCGTTTAATAAGAGAAATTGATATCTCATTTATTGACTATTCAATTCAACAAAAATAACTTTTTATTTGCGGAAGAGAAATTTCTACAATAAAACACATGGGATCTATTTACGCACTATCTTTGATCATCAGTTGTTCAAAATGTTGTCCATTTTCCTCTAAACAAGAATAAAGTCTGTTTTCGAACTCCTTTCTCGAAATTTCCCGAAATTTCGGAAAACTTCACCGGGAATTGACCAAGATATTGCAATTCGCCTTTTAATACCATCAATATCTGCAGGTTGTGTCTTATAAACAATGAACTTTAGATGTCCCCAAAGAACGAAGTCTAAGGGTGTTAAATCAGGTGATCTTGGAGGCCATTCAATTGGTCCTTGGACCAATTGTGTTTTATTGTAGAAACTTCTCTTCATTCAATTGGTCCCCTTCTGCAAATCCATCTATTCGGGAATCTCTCGTTTAACCACTGTCGGACAGGAAGAAAATAATGAGGTGGAGCACCATCCTGCTGGAATGTCCAACCAATCCTCTTGTAAATCTGAATTAGCAGCTGCATCAATTTGAGTTTCTAGCTCATGCGTGATAAGAGGATCAATAGTCTCTTCAAGCATCTTAACGTACAGATCACCTGTCAAGTTTCCTTCAATAAATAAAGGACCAATAATGGCATTTCCAAGAATACCAGCCCAAACATGAACTTTTTGAGGATATTTTGTATGTTTTTCTCGAAAAATATGCGGGTTTTCGCCACTCCAATATAGACAATTTTGTTTGCTAACATTTGCATTTAGAAAAAATGAACATTCATCGCTGAAACAGATATTCGGCAGAATATTGGGGATGGCGTTGACTTGTCTTCTTTCTTCTATCAAAATCATCGTCATAGAGTTCTTGAAGTAGCTGAATTTTGTATGGATGGAGTTTATGCATTTTTATTACTTTTCTTACAGACTCGTGTGATATTCCTGTCTGTTCTTCTACTGTCCGCAAGGAGTTGGTGGGCTCTGCAGCAAATAATGTCAAAACCTCATTTTGAGCTACTTGATTCATCACTCGTAGGTTGTTTCTTTTTCTATTACTCACCGAACCAGTTTCGGAGAAGTTTTACTGTGACTTACTTCATGATTCCGATTTCTTCATTGAAAACCAATGCCGTCTTTCGTCTGCACTTTCTAACATCTCCATAAATGAAAATAATATCAGTTCTTTCTTGAAGAGAATAACCCATTCTCACACTTCATGCACTTAATGAAAGTTATCACTGAACAAAACAGCCCAAGAAGCGAAAGCGAATTAACAGTAATATTCCTATTTTCGCTACATCTTTTAAATTTTCTGACCATGTTTTTTGGTTAAAAAAACAACGTATTTTTAGAATTTCTTGATGGAATTTAAAGGCTTTTGTGGAATTTCAGAGCTAAAACGTCGAATGAAAGCAAATTAACGAGGTACTCGTAGTACCATCGAAATGTTATTTACAAATAATTATTTTCAAATAAAATTTGAAACGGTGAAAAGAGAAGTGAAGGCCCTTTAAAACGTGCCACTTGACCTCTATTCCCTTTTAAGATTCTAAGGGTGACATCTACCACTGCTAGGGGGTTGAAAGGTTCCACTTTTTCAGAGTCTTTGGAGTTTATTATTATTTGTTCATGTTTGTAAGTTCTCATATTTTTTTAAATAAATCTCCCAGTTTCTTTTGATTTTATTCCACCAATATATGTATCTAGTTCCTGGAATTTATTTTCCATTTTATCTTTGGTTTTTTCCTTCAATTACCACTTATTTAAATTTGGTTATTACATCTCTATATTTTCTTCTGTGATCTTGTTCTCTCATATTCAACCATCTGTGATTAAACTTTTGCTTTTGTTTTTTCCCTTCTTGCAGCTCATCATTTCGCCAATAATTTTTCTCTCTGTGTCTGCTTTCTTTTATTCCTAAGTCTTCTTTGGCTGCTTGTTGCATCCCTTTCGCTACTATTTTATTTAGGTTTTCAGTTGTTTCATGACTATCTTCTTGTGGTAGTTGTTGGTCTAACCTTTGCTTATAAAGCTGCCTTGTACTCTCGTCCAAAATTGTGAAATTGTACTCGACCGGTTCCACTTCAATTAAGTTGTTTGTATTTTGATGATTTTTGCATTTTCCGACTACGGAATTCCGCATTCAGCTCCATTTACATTAACCAAACTTCCATTCTATACATGTTCGTTTGTTTTATGTTCAATCTTCGCCCATTAGAACAAAAACGCGGCAAATCTAGAAACTACTCTCAACCGTGTAATTCAGTTTAGTAAATTTCGCATTTTACAAAAACAAACTTTTCAATTTTACTGCTTCCCTTTGAATATTGCGCAATAAAACAAAACAATTATGACAAATTTTAATTATAGAGCTTGAAATAATAAATCTGGAGCATCCAGGCCCAATGAAAGTAAACAGCTTTTTAAACCATCCAGCTTCGATATATTCAAACAATGGCTTGAAGCGATAATTTCAGCTCGACAAACCTTGTTGGAAATTCCGGATTTTCCTGTCAGTTTATTTGACTATGTTTTGCGTGGTGTGTCCATGCTGGATTCAGCCGTGGGGCCACATTTAGCTATAACCATTTTGTATTATTCCGCTCTCATTCAATTGGGTATTAATCGATCCAATTCGAGCGTAATAATGAAAGGAAGCTGATAGCTCCCACAAATTCGAACATTCGCAAAATAAACCTTCTAGTTCTTCAGGAGTTCATTTGAAATGCACCTGGACTAGTGCGATATTTCCCGTTTTCACAGCCGCTTTTGTCTCTAAATAAATATGAAAGTAGGAGTACGCCGGGATATTTACAAGTCGGTAAAAACGGGAATATAACACCCATAAATAATTCGGGCGCGTTTTAAAGGTTAAAGCTGCTGCTTAAATTGTAAATTGTAAAAGGGAATTGCAAGGGTGGGGATTAAACGCCTCAAAGCGCCCCAGCATTTTTGCTTGTTAAAGGAATAATTGAAACGCATTCTGGATTTTAATCAGAGATGGGTTAAAAAAATTTCACTTGAATTTTGCACTCCGAATACATAAAATTTTGTGATGTTTTTGTTCAGATTCAGGAGGAAAGTTGATCAACAGTTCAGTGATAATCACAGGTACCTAGTTCTTTTTTCATCGATATATCAATTCTAGATTCCGGTGAATCCCATTCAAATATTTTTGCGGGCTAAACATGCCAAAAATAATACAAATCACCTCTTTAAAGCCTCTAAATACAGTTTAATTAAAACGCTTCGAGCAAATCCGTATAATTAATTTTCGTTGAGTCCTAGGCTCTTAAAAATAGTCCCGCAATTTAAATTTTCCACCAACCCAAACCCTATTTTCACGTTCGGGAAAACAATGTCCGCATACACTTCACGCCGTTGATTTATTACATTAAACGTGTATAGTACAGAAACCTCAATTTACGAAATCCAGACAGCAGTAATTAAAATACCAGGGCTGTACCGTAATTTCCAGCAGGGCTTTTTTCAATTCCCACTTTTCGCTCCTCTCATTCACCAAATTGCTTAACATTAAACTGGCCGAGAAAATAGCTTCGAGTGTCTGCTTTCGATTTAGTTGAGAAGTTATTTTTCGCGAAAGGTCAGAGAGCTTTCGAAAATAATTAACTTGTTTTGGGCCAACGTTTCACTCCCAATGCGAACTTTAACAGATAAAAGCTCTAGTCAGCACAGAGATATATCTTAATCGCGAATGTACTAAACCAGAGTATGGATTTTTAATTGGTTGATATTAAATACAATAAATAAAATAACATAATTTCAAAAACATGGAAAAACGGCTTAATAATGCCTATACCCAAAAATGGACTGGACAATACACAACCGAGCAATTACAGACCAATTACACTACTACCAGTACTTAGCAAGGTTTTTGAGTACATAATAAGGCAGCGACTGGGAAGGCTGGTCGGAAAGTACATACCATCGTATCAGTTCGGATTCAAACATCAGCACTCGAGTATTCACCCACTCTTCAGTCTGACTAACAATATACAAACAGCCCACCTAACTGACAGAAAGACAGCTTGCCTGTTTATGGACATTAACAGGGCTTTTGATAGTGTCTGGCATAGAGGCTTACTATACAAACTATACAAACTACACACACCAATATATCTACTACACACCATAAAGAACTTACTAGGAAACAGACAACTACAAGTAGGAATTGACAAAACACTGTCATTTTCTTTTTCCCCTGAACAAGGGCTCCCTCAAATATCCCCGCTCTCACCGTTTCTCTACAATATATACTGCCATGACATATACAATTACAACTTATCAGACAAAAATCAAATCGACAGATCAGCATACATATTACAATACGCAGACGACACGGCACTTATTGTACATGACAAAACTATTGAGAGAGCAGCTCAAAGACTCCAAACACTAACAAACAACACAATGACATGGTTTCATAAATGGAGACTAACACCAAACGCGTCAAAAAGCCAACTTCTGCTCACAAACCACAGACTCAACGCTGACTCCCGTACAATAACTGCAGACGGACAAACAACACAACTAAAAAAACGACGTAAAATACCTTGGAATCACAATTGACCACAAACTAAATTCACTAAACACATACGAAACATCAGGGCAGAAACAATAAAGAGAACAAAACACTTCCGATCACTAACCTACAAAGACAGAGGAATTAGCACAAACACCGCCACCAAAATATATAAAGCTATTTGTAGACCCTTGCTAGACTATGGACATATACTCATGACCAAAGGAACAGAAAGGACAAAACGTTATATACAAACAACAGAACAAATTGCACTAAGACTAATAACACGAATAAGACACCCCCAAAACCCACTACACAACCCCTCCACCCAACTACTATACGAACGCACAAACATGACAAAGATTTCGGAAAGACTCATACATCTACAGACAAAATGGACAAACAACCCCTACAACTGGACCATACTGAATCCCCTTTGTCTCACAAGACCAACCAGACAATCCCGCTTCCGTTTCCCTACATCAACGCTACTCGAACACTTACAAACGCAACTGACTACTGGACAATAAAAAAAAATTTTCTTGTCATTAGAATTGGAAAGTTTATTTAATAAGATTATTAACCTAGAATAAGAGAATTTTCATCTTTGTTTTTTGTTTAGATTAAGACTACATGTATTAAACAAGGGCAGAAAGACCGATAGGTCGATAGCCTTTTTTAGAAATAAAGATGTTTACTACTACTACAATAAATAAATTGTAGATGTAGATGAGACACAATTTAAAACAAAATTGTCTGAAAAATGTTAAACCATTGCTTGAAACTGGTGAGCTTTTCGCGCTTTTCGGCCTTCGTGGAAAAGTTCTTTTCACGACTCGAAAAACCCTGGAGTTGGGAGGAAATTGTAATTTAATATATTATAATGAAAATGACACAGTGCCAACTCAATATCCGTCATTTAAAAGACGCAGAATCACCCCTGAATATATACCGTTTAATTTCCGCTGGTTATATTGGGCTGGCAAATTTGAATAAAACTCCCCACCGAGAAGAGAAGAGCAACAAATGCCTCGCGGTATTTTTTCCTTCATTTTGAGAACTCTCCTTTGTTTGTGATTTATCCTTTTGCCCTTCTGACATCGACAACAATTTGGTTTTTAGATTAGCTCGCCATAGGAAACCTAAGTCCAATAAAACCTGGAAGCTCAGTCGGCTACTTTATTTATATAAAAAAATTATCCAAGCAAGCAAATCAATTTTATTAGAATTAATCGTGCATATATTGCCAAACTAAATCGTTTTTGCAGCACATTTACCTTATAAACACTGAAAGAAAGCCATAATCGCAATTCTAAGTTGACTATTAGTTGGCAATCCCCTAAGTATAATTTTTCGCATTCTCTATAGCATCGTTAATCCGGCAGCTCCCCAGCTCTAAGAAATCTTCTCACGGTTCTCGCTTTTGATGGATTGAATAAGTTTTGACAGGAAATTTTAATGTAAGACAAGATTAAGTAGAAAGGCAATTTAGGTAACCGAAACACGTATTTCCTTCGCAGCTTGGGGGTCAAATCTCTAAAGAATAATTCGAAAAGTCTGGAAATATCTGGCGTTATACATCTCAATTTGAGGCGCTGTTTCATTTCGCAGCTCGCAGTTTTATTAAATGGATTTTTAATATGTTGCTAGTTTCATTGGATTTTCTTCGTTAAACAGATTGGCCAATTTTCTCTTTCATTAGCGCAAAGTTCCCGGCATAAAGGGGTAAAGTTGAAACTTGGCTTTACTATGGAGCTGAAGAATGCACTCGAGAACTAAAATGTGAGGAAGGATTCGCTTGGGAAGCTTTTTTCAACATGCTATTAAGACCGGAAATTTTAAATTAGTACTTCACTTTTATACATTGTTGACCGTCACTGCAAACATTGCAAACAGAATTTTCAAATTCAAAGCTTCAGCGCACGTGAGCCAAGTTTTAAAAATGTGATGAATTGTGCAAAAATCCGCAGCCTAAATTTCAATCTTTAAGTCCGGAAGTGGAAATTCTTGCTATTGCAGCAGCATAGATGAAATACTTCGGTAAATTTGCGTTAACCAGTCGCTAAAACTTGCAGGGAAAATTCATTAAGCCGCCCATTTGTCTCCATTGTTCTACGATTCTGGCACGACTAAAAGTTTAACAAGATCGCACTAAGGTTCTCCGGATTGTTAAATCTTGCTCGGGAATTTTTGGAATATGCCAACCTGATTTATCAGCCCCTGCTGGCGTTTACGGCAACATTTTTTCAAAGTTTATTATTAAGAGCTAAACAATTAATTTAAATGGGTGTGCTCGCGCTCGTTTTTAGAGGCTCGAGATAATTCATACCGGTGTTGCATCTGCTGCTTCGTATAAAGGGGCTTGTTGCAATTTTCACAAAATGAGCTTTTGCAGCTTTGTATTATTTGTTACAAACTCAGTTGCAGGCAAGTGCATTTTATTAGGTGACACTGAAACAACGGCAATTAGGACTTTTTTAATTTTCATTCATTTATTCACAATTTTTGTGAATATACCAAACATTTCTTTTGTCAGTCTTCTTCTTCTTCTTCTTCGTCAGCCTTTATCTATCCACTATAAGCCTCTTCCAAATTTCTCCATGTGTCCCTATCTAGGGCAAGTTGGTGCCAGTTTCGGCCCACCGACTGCTTGATGTCGTCTAGCCATCTGGTTTGGGGTCTTCCGATACTTATTTTGTCGATCGTGGCCGCCATTTTACTGTCTTTGTCCACTTATTGGTGCCCTGTCTTGCCACCTGTCCAGCCCAACGCCACTTAAGTGCAGCCACGCGCTCGATTATGTCTTTTACCTTCGTCTCGTAGGCTGATTCCAGGCATGGATCTTTCCACCACTCTCTTGGTTGTTCTAAGGCGTTCTGCCATTTTCTGCGTTAAGGTTACAATTTCCAGCCCATATGTAGATACTGGTAAGCTGCATGCGTCATAGACCCTTCCTTTTAGACTTATAGGGATGTTTTGGTGTTTGACAATATATCCCAATTTCCCGTATGTCGCCCAGCTCAGTCGTATTCTTCTGGTTATCTACATGACCTAGGTATACGTATTCTTCTACGGTATCGAACATGTGATGGTCCATTATTATATGTAGGTCATCTCTACTCATGATCTTGGTTTTATGCAGGTAAATTTTTGGTCCCACCCGCAGGGACTCTTCATGGAGTTGTTTCAACATAATCTCTAGTTCGTTAGGGATCGCTGCCTATTAACACAATACCATCGGCGAAGCGAAGGTGGTTTAAGCATACTCCGTCCACCCTTATACCTCTTGTTTCCCAGTGCAACTTCTTCAATACATCCTCCAGGACCAATGTAAACAATTGATTGGGATTTGATCTGTTCTTAGATCCTCGTCTATTGCAACCTGCATTGTTGCATTTGAAGAGGGTGGAGTATCTTGTATCTATTCTGGCTGTGAAAGTCAAACGCTTTATGGTAATCTATAAATGCGATATGGAGAGGAATATTGTACTCAACACTCTTCTCGATTAGGTGTTGGATTGTTTGCAGGTGGTCTGTTGTGTTAAAACCCTTTCGAAAACCTGCCGCTTCAACCGGTTGGTAACAATAGAAATGCCTTGACAGGCGGTTTGTAATAATCTTTGCAGAAGCTTGTAAGGGTGCGACAGGAGACTTATTGATCGATAGTTTCCACTGTAGATTTGCGGTGTCGCCCTTCTTGAAGAGCAAAATAGCTTCTGTGTTTTTCCTTTTTTGGGGATCTTTGCGTGATGAATACATTTATTAAGAAGTAATCTGATTGCATCTTCTCATACATCTCCTCCCATTTTAATCATTTCAGTCCTTATTCGATCTTTCCCAGGTGTTTTCCTGTTCTTCGTTTGTAACATTACTTCTGCTCCCTTTATATCAGGGATCTCTTCGGAGGCTACGTTCTTGATCATTTGTGGCTGGGTTTTTTGGTTCTGGGGTTACTGAACCGTATAGATCTTGGTAGAAACTTTGTCTCACGCTTTTGATTTCGCTTTTGTTGTTCACGACTATTCTTCGTTTACTTCACATTCTACATATTTTTACCTATGATAGCTTTGATCTTAATTCTCAAATGTTATTATTATCTTCTATTGTGCTTTGTTCGGATTTCTTTGTGGATGCTTTTGTTTAATTGATTGCATTCATTTGAATTTTTGCTCGTTTTTCGCCGTTAGCTCGATTGTGTTCGAGCTTTTGTCAGTAGCCAAATGAAATTCTAATTACACTGCGAGGCGCCTCAAAAACGCGCAAAAAACCAGAACAAGTCTTTCGCTTTAAAATTCTTAAAAGCAATTTTTGCGACCCGCCAGGCCTCTTACTTAGTTTAAATGGTAGTCACGTCTCGCACTTTAAACTTTAACCCGCTTCAAGTTTTATTTCTCGCTACGACGGTTCTCATATCATAAAGCATAAAAAGTCGTCTCTCTTGTGGGACGATTGCCAAAAATATAAATGTATATAAACTCGTTTTCATTTATATGGTAAATAAAAGTGTGGTCGGTACAGTGTGGCTGAAAACACCCCCAACGATGTACGGTCGTTGTTACAAAGTTGCTTGCGGTTTATTGGTTTTTCCTGGCGGAAGTACAATCGGCATTCTGAATTAACATATTTATAAGAGTGGAAGAGTTAAATGGGTATCTGCAGCTGAAAATCAACTGAAAAGTATCCCGGACTTTTGCTTCAAATTTATTGTCTTTTGCAAATAACAAAAGTATTTAGCTCCGCAAAAAAACCGAACTAAAAAATTCCATTCGAAACTATTAAAAAACTCTTCTGCCACATCCATCTAATATATTACTCTGCACGTATATTACTCCCCAATTTTTTGGGCTTTCGCCGCTAAAGTTAATTAATATGAAGTTAGGCCCTAGTAGAGGCCATTTGACGAAATCCTTTTTATACTGGCCAGTTTCATAAATCATCAATACGTTCCTAATGGACTCCTAATTTGGCGCCTATAAATAACCAGCTGCTGGCCATTCCAGTCCCAAAGAAACAAAATGAGCTGTAAATGTCCATTAAATGAACATAATTACTATCCAGGCTTTATCATTTGTACGCAATTTTTCAGTGAGTTTAGAGACAAGTCTATTTTTATGCCAGGAGTTCAATCCGCAGCACTTTTCTCTAACTAACTCGCCCTTAATGGTAGATAAAACTGAAACTACAATTATTCCAAGTAACGTCCAAGTCAACGCTAAAAGAAGTAAATGGAGTGCAAAGAAGGCACAAATGAGCACAATTATTATTAACGAAATGAACGCCAGTGAGGCCAAATCGCTCGAATATAATTGCCAAAGTTTTCAGACACTTTAGAACCGGAGCTCTATTATTATACATACCTTCTATTTAACGTTTACTGGCAATTAATAGTTTAGGTTTGAGTTGGTTTTTGCTTTTATTTTACTCTGAGACATTTTTGGGAAAATACTTTTTTTTAATGCGAAACATAAAGATAATGGTGCCTTTTTTATTTTCAGATGCCGAGACATAAACCCGCCCTCATATTTTTGTTCTTGGGCATTTTGGGTTTGAGCGCTTTGCCTTCCAGACAGTCTGCTTTACCAGAGAATAAGGTGAGATGATTTGTCGCAAAGAATAATATAAAAAAACATTTATGAAAAAAATATAAACTGAAAATCTAGTCGGTTAAAGACCGTAATCGCTCAGAAACCGCTTAAAATTAGTCAATAGTTTCACTTACTTTAAATGAAAAGAGTCAATCGTCACTTTGAGGAATTTAGGAGTTTTGAAAAAATCAGAAAATGTCGGCTAGTTTGGATCTGAAGCGTTGCCATTCCTTGCTTGTTTCTGATAAAAATGATGTCAAATTCGAGGCATTTAAAGAAAGTCGAATTTTTATAAAAAAATCGACCTCCACTCCTTATAAAATTCACGAAATTTTCGGTCAAAAATCAAAATTCTACATGTGTGTTTTGTGCGCTTAATGGATTGCTTCCGGCTTAAGAAAATTCTCTATTTAGTAGTAAAATTTAGAGTAAATAAAGTGCTTGAGTCAATAATAAAGAAAATATCGACGGTGATTGCAAAAACCCGCTAAAAATGAACAGAAAATGTGAATTATCTTGGATCTGAAGCTTCTAGCTTGTTTTTCGGTGAGCTCTTTACATTCCTTAATTCATTCTGTTAAAATTTTCAGTCAAAAAAATTGTTTCTGATCTAAGAAGCTTCCCCATATGGATATATAAAGTGTTTGAGTAATAAAAAATATTGCGGGTGAAAATCGTGATTGCTCAAAAACCGCTAAAAACGAACAGAAAATGTAGATTATTTTGGCTTTTGAAGCTTTTAGCGTGTTTTTTAATCAGCTGTATGCAATCCTCGCTTCCTTCTGACTCAAAATTATGTAGATTTCGAAGCATTTGGAAAGAATTAATGCATCGAGGTAATGAAAAAACCCGAATTCTGTTAGCAAAATAGTATAGATTTAGAAATGCTTCATTAAACCAAGAATCGAAAAGTGTTTAACTGCGTGGGTAACTAATTCAGGCCTCATTTGTAATAAACAGCAAAATATTCCTGATCAAATCAAAGTTCGGCAACTTCAGGCCCATGACGAGCTTTGCTCTTACTCCATATTAAGTTGCGTGGCTCGTAAAAATCTTGAAGCCAACTAAAGGCCAATAAAACGTACCACATAACACTTTGCCCACAGAGAGATGAAGTATCCATCATCTGGGCCATTCAATTTTTCCACCAATACCAGGAGAGACAGATATTGCGTCACGTATTATTTCGGGGCATCCTGAACCGAGGGTAGAAATTTATTCCGAAGGGTGTAATAACCCTAGCCGTCAGCCTTTATGGCCAGTTTTATTTATACACATAAATAGAAGATTCGATTCTTCTGCGGCTCTTTGCTGAGTCCCATTCCTGATTTTACTTCGGTTGGTTTTATACCACTGATAAACTACCCAAAAGGTGTAGTGTCCTTAAATAAATCGAAGGGTGATTTCTTTGGTTGGGAGATGGTAAAGTTTTAAAAGCGGGGGAGTAAATGCGTAGTGAATTTGAGTCAAATAGCGGAGACTTAAGTACCGAGGCAGTTGGTAGGTGAATGTGCATTATAGAACCTCTAAAAGGTTCAGTTTTTTTCCATTATTTCGCATGTTCTTGCAACTGATCAAATGGCCCAGTTCCTTCCAAAAACATGCGTAAATTAGTGTCCCTGATTAAGTCTGATAGAAGTCTGGAAACTTGGGAGTAATGGAATCTCCTACAAACTCCATGAAATTTTGGTTTTGCGCTGTCTTCAGGAGTTTTTTGACAATTTTTTAAAGATGTAAGCGTTTTATTTGCAGTTATTTTCTGGCTAACCAGGACGGATTTGAGGACTTGGGTATTGTTGAGTTTTGTAGGCTTATTCCTGAACGTTTCAGTTGTGCACCATCATCAGCTACCCTATGAAAATTTTGCCAGCTTGTCTGTTTTTCAATTCATTGAACCCGTCCGTTTCCCAGCCATTAAAAACTCTCATATCAAAGGCTTGTTCTAAAGCACATCCTCCTTTTATTCCTTCGGATAATAAAGGGATTAACCATCGACCGATCCAGATGAATTAAATCCGGCCGGCTTAGTTTCTTCCGCAAAAAGACATCGCTGTCCGATCCTCATATCATTTTCAATATCAAAACTAATTTTGTATCGACAGCTACACAGTTCAATGCGTAATCTCTCTCCCATGAGGGAAATGCCATATAAACGAGATACGCTTTGTATCTGGGGCTCTTTATGGAAAAGTGGAAAAAATCCTGGATATTGTTGAGAGAGAATGCCGGGAAAAATGTTGATCTCCCATATTATATGATGCCATAAAAATAACAGTAAATGGCAAAAGGGCTGAAGGAGGATGCAATTTTGATTTCCAATAAAGTCTGGGTGTGGCACATGCTGTAATATGTGGGCTGTTAGGAATTGAACATCATTTTCTTTCATTCATTTAAACTACAAAGGTCTAGTTGTTAATGAAAGTCATAACTTGCGGTTTTATTGCCACACTGGCCTATGGAGAAGTTGGAAGATAAAATTTGCCATTTTGATGGTTAATTACACGTTCATCCAGCTGCAGACATAAAATAATAACTCCCTTGTTTTACTGTCTTGGATATTCCGCAAAGAAACTGCCATTACCCTGCTTTGTCTTCTCGAATTTTACTGCATATGAGCTGGAGTGGAATTCCCCCAAACATTTAACAATACGACAAGATTAAATGTGCAATTTTGCAACTTTCGGGTTTCACCCCAAGAATTTAATTATTTCCAGCCCGGAATGAAAACATGTCTGATAAGAACTGATATTCCACATTAAAGAGACGAATCGACCTACCTCTATCTATACTGAAAACCGAAACCTGAAGGATTATGGCCCTTAATTAATGATGTCATCTTTCATAAAGCGAGCAAGGAGTGGATTAGTGGCTAACGCATTTTAGAGTTCTGCGGAGAAGCCGAAATCTTTTTGGGGTTAAATTAATGGAAGAAAAATCATTTATAATGCTACCAAGGGGTATGGCACGTAATTAATGGATCGGCGTAAGCTTGAAATATCACTTCGGCAATGTAAGATTTGTCATACATTTATATTGAGTGACAAATTGTCTAGATGTTAAAACTGAAAAACATTTTTTTTGCAAAGTCGTCCCGCGATCGCCCATAAGTTTATGATGAATATTTTACAGCAGCTTTTTACTAGTCGTCTCACCCTCCCTGAGAAGGGATTTGCAAAGTTCGGATTTGTGGAAGCGCGCTATCGAGTGAATCTGTACTTAAATCTGAACCTTTTAGATGATCTCACGTCACGGCCAAAATCACATACTATATTATTCCGTTTGCTGCGAACAAATTTGTTTAGTATGTATAGGGCTTATACAAGTTTAAATCCGTTTAGTCGTCGTGCTTTAAGCTCCTTTCGTCCTCTTTGCACTTTTACCCAATTCTTTCCATCCCTTGGGCGTTCTTTCGATATAAAAGCCTTCTAATGAATTATTTAAAATAACGATGACAATAAGCAATTATTTGCCGAAAAAAAGTCGCCCGTTTGATTCACAATGGAAACCTTAATAATCACCGGGGGAACAGTGGAAAATTGATTTAAAAAACGTAATGACGACCCTCCATATGGACCAAATAATGGCAAGTCGATTTCCATTACGCTTCATGCCGCTGGCCAACAACCAACCATTTCGCATAAATTGTGAAATAATCGGAAAATCGCGTCCGTGGTACGCGCATAGATTATTAAGGGAAACATTTCCATACAGATACATCAGTTCTGCATGTTTTTATAATGGTAAAAAGTGAACGGTTGGGAATTTTTAGGACCTAAAAAAATCTCAGGTGTTGTCTCAGGTTTTTTGCAAGAAGAAGATCTGTGTGTATTAGTCCACTATCCGCCAGGCAGGAAAAACACAGCAAATTCATAGAAAAAAAAATATCCGCTCAAACAATCTTTTTGAGCTGAGAAGAGTTTTAAAGTTGCCATTTAGAGGAAAGTTGTGATTTTCCAGTGCAAAACTAGCCTACAAATACGAGCCTACAACATCGAAAAGTTAAGCAAGTTGATTTGGAAATCCGTCAGTTCCTGCTACGCCTCGGGAAGTAAATCTGCAGTGAAAAATTCGAAAATCTCTCACGGTAATGTGTCATCAAGAGTCACACCATTTGCATAATGACGTAATTTATTTCCGACTTATTCGCGGGTGCAAAAATCGCGAAGCTTCCGAGTTGGGCTAATGCTAGCCAGCTTTAAGCTCGCCCGATATTTTTCCTCGGCTTTTCGGATATTTTCAAAGCAATAGAATCGCAAAACCCGCTAATTTATTTGCTCAGTTTGGTTTTATTTGGAAAATATTCAAAAAAAGTAATTTTTGCCATCGTCATGCACAGAATTAGTTGCTGCAAGCACACACAAACAGGGTGGAGAACTTCACTAGAAAATTTCATTTGCTGGCGCGAATATTTTTCTCAGAATTTCCATCACACAGCAAAGTTCTACTTTAAATCAAATGAAGCTCAATTGAGCAGCTCAAAGACTCCAAACACTAACAAACAACACAATGACATGGTTTTATAAATGGAGACTAACACCAAACGCGTCAAAAAACCAACTTCTGCTCACAAACCACAGACTCAACGCTGACTCCCCTACGATAACTGCAGACGGCCAAACGACACAACCAAAAAACGACGTAAAATACCTTGGAATCACAATTGACCACAAACTTAAATTCACTAAACACATACGAAACATCAGGGCAGAAACAATAAAGAGAACAAAACACTTCCGATCACTAACCTACAAAGACAGAGGAATTAGCACAAACACCGCCACCTAAATATATAAAGCTATTTGTAGACCCTTGCTGGACTATGGACATATACTCATGACCAACGGAACAGAAAGGACAAAACGTTATATACAAACAACAGAACAAATTGCACTAAGACTAATAACACGAATAAGACACCCCCAAAACCCACTACACAACCCCTCCACCCAACTACTATACGAACGCACAAACATGACAAAGATTTCAGAAAGACTCATACATTTACAGACAAAATGGACAAACAACCCCTACAACTGGACCATACTGAATCCCCTTTGTCTTACAAGACCAACCAGACAATCCCGCTTCCGTTTCCCTACATCAACGCTACTCGAACACTTACAAACGCAACTGACTACTGGACAATAAAATAATTTTTTCTTGTCATTGGAATTGGAAAGTTTATTAATAAGATTGTTAACGTAGAATAAGAGAATTTTCATATTTATTTTTCATCAGATTAAGACTACATGTATTAAACAAAGGCAGAAAGACCGATAGGTCGATAGCCTTTTTTTTAGAAATAAAGAAATAAAGATGTTTACTACTACTGAAGCTCAATTTCTGGTAACTTTCACTGGAAAGCTGGTGGACAGGGAAGTCCACCGTATTGAGTAAGTTTGCGTTTTAATTTCAAGTATAATTTAAGAGCGTTATTGAACCAAAACATGCAAACCAAATGTAAAAATTCTTTCAGCTTCAGCCCTGTTAAAATTACCCAAATTAATTCCGAATCAGTGAATTGAAAAGAGCCAACGTTAAAAAAATTCAACAAATATCTTATTAACTGTGTGATAAAAAGCAGGGAGGAAAAAGTTGAAAACGACCCCATTTTAAAATTAATTAAATTTTTGCAGAAATGATTGCGAAAAGCTGTGATGTATCTAAGCTCGAATGTAGGTCACATATGAAAATCTGAAACAGGCAAATTTACTCGCCGTAATACGATGGGGAAAATGCAAGCCGCAGAAACATGACTTTCTGAGGAAATGAACCCATTTCTCAGTTACCTTTTTATGAAGTTTCCCCATCCAAAAACCGCCAGTTTGCACCAAATTCATTGCGGAATAAAACTAAAAAAATTAATTGGCTTGAAGCGAATTAACTGATAAATTATTAGTAGCTTGACTCCCTTATTTAAATTTCGCGTTTTATTGTCGATATTTTCATTTTGTTTACTTTGCGTTGATATTAAAACCTAAATAGACTTTTCGCTTGATTCATTTATTCAAAATATTAAAATAAATATAAATAATCCTAACAACTTTCCCGGATTTTCATGTAAAATGAACGGATTTATAATGTAATGTTTAATGTTTTCCTAATGGCCTAGTGGGGGCTTTAGCCGGGCAAATGCACGTTACATTTTAGTATTATTGGATAATTTATAAGCTGAACATCGAAATACATGAAGTTTTAGGAAGAAATCGATTTTGCTCGAAGATCGTGGAAAGCTAGAATGGATATAATTAACATGTTGACTGTTGGGAAAAATCGAGCAATAAATTCGAATTAATCGCCTGATTTTTCCATCTTCCATTAAAATACATTGAAAAAACAGGCGGACTAATTAAACGAATGCTCTGACAAGAATGTTAATTGAGGACTTAATTAATAATGCCGATGGAGAAACAATTTGTTCTCTTCTCAGTCGACATTTTTTTTTCAGCAAGCAATTTACAAAGAAAGAATACTGCGGATACAATTTAACCGTTCATTGCGAAAAAAGAGCCCTTTTAATTAACAGCCGATCATTAATTTTCGAACTGGAGTTTTTTCAACGTCACTTAAATTTCAGTCGGAATTCTTCATTGTTCGATGGCCTATTCATGTGTTAGAGCATTTAATGGTTTATACATATTTTTCCATTAAAGGACGATTGATGCAAAATGGTCGTTCCAGTGAAGTGGCAAGTATGGCTACTTGCAATTATTCTACAGGGTGTCCCGAAAATTATTGGTTATTTAAAGAATGTGTCTTCTGGAAAACGATACTTTTTATTGATGTTAAAAAAATAAGCATTAGACTAGTTATTAAGACACCTTCTAACACTCTTTTGCAATTAATTTTTTGATATACCCTGTATGAGGGATTATGCGTGTTTTTTCAGTTAAACAACGTCTCGGTTCCCAAATAAGAACATGATGATGATGATCCCTATTTGGGATATCGTTGGTATCACACGTATTGCAACTTGATCGTTATTTTCCACATAACTTATGGAAATCTGAAATATTCCGTCGGAAAATGGTTTACGGGATGCCTGGCAATATTCAATTTTCCATCCGAGTTGCGAAACTTTGGAATAGTTTTATTCCTGACCTACTTTGGTTATTAAATACACTATTTGCTTGGGCAAGTCTGGGGCTTTTATGATTGAAGGTTTCGACAGTAATTCGTGCGTTTTCAAGATGTTTATTCAAAATTGAACAGCCGCAAGTTTTGCTACGGCAAAATGTGATTGAACCGGAATTAAAACTTCTGGCACTTGCTGATAAATACGCAAAGTTTTGCAAAAACTGTGATTTTATTACTTAAAACTTTTCGATTTAGAAGTTGAAAAGCTTTGAGCAAAACTCGGCACAAATGGACTAAGCAACAAAGAAATGTTATTAAAATACAAGATTAAAAGTTAAAATGATCCAACTGAGCGAATAGAAATACTTTGTTGGCTGTTGTTGTCTCACAAGTCGGGCCTTTAGTGGGCCATATATTCAATAGCTTCATATGGAGGAGTTTTCCTTATATAACTCGCATCATTAGTAATTTCTATGTCCGGCAGTTATTCATCAGAATGTCCACTATAACCGCATGTTCCGCTCCAGAGCCATATAATTATAATAGCAGATAGTGTCCCTAATCATGAATGCGTTAAATTACGAAACCGAAAGGTTAACACATCCAGCAGGCACCGACGTGCTAAAACTGGAGCCTGGTGTGCTAAATTTACTGGCTGTATGAGACCGCTGTCCATGAATAATTTTAATTAAGCACGTCCTGGGGCGTGCCGGTGCATAACGCGCTCAGGACTGATTTACGACATCCGAATCCACAAAAGGGGAACAAGTGACTTTACTTGGAGGATGAACCACTGTCTCAAATGTCCCTATAACTTCCACAACGTATTTGTGTGAATGGACTCAGTTTCATATACAGGAAGTGGAAGATCAAAAGCATGCGAAAAACAAGTTTTCATACTTTAATTGGGTATGATGGTCATTGAGCTACTAGGAGAAAAGTGCGTCCTGTTCCTAAATAGTAAGGACCGGGTCAGAAAAAATCGCTAAACACAAAAAACCTTATTAGCTTACGAAACAAAAAGCGATTTAAAGATGATTTTATCGCGAGTAATAAAAAAATTAAGCTTGCTTTGACAGAAATTTTTTATTTTTCTGGAATCCTTTCCATCATCGACTTTATGGTAGCTTTGTTGATTTTTCTGGCGGCAAAATTCTACTTTACTTTCAATTCTGGTAGGGTTTTAGCTTATTTTTTCGTTTCTGTCAAAGCTTTTTTTACCAACGCCCAATATCGTTCGATTGGGAGAAGCAATTTGGTGGCTTCCCTAGGCACCAAAACGACTTTATTCATTTGGTACCATTCTACAGCTCTCTTACTGTAGCGACAGGAAGCCAAGTCTGGCCAAAAGAAAGTTGAGACTTTATGTTGCTTCATGAATGGCAGCAATCTTTTTTGGAGAAACTCTCTTACGTAAATTTCGGTGTTTATCGTCCCATTCGTTTCAAAAGATTTGCTGCGCCCCCCACAGCTACACAAGGCTTGCCACACGAGAAACTTCTTGGGAAACTTTGACTTTTTCTTAGTCCTGAACGCTTTATTGACACCTCCGCATTCACGTGCTGCGTAAAATTGTTGACCCGGAAGCTGGGGGAAGTCACAAAGAACGTACGTTTCGTCATCCATCAGACAGAAATCTTTTTTTTTGGAAAAATTCAGTGTTCAATTTTCGAACCCGTTTTTTAGCTTCTCGATTCTTACTTGCATTTCTGTTTGGTGTCGTCTGGACTTTATAAGTCTTGAAGTCCATCTTGGTTTTGATTCGACGTACGGTGCTCTCACTGCAACCTACTTTATTGCCCATTTTCCGATTGGATAACCTACGATTCTTCTCCAATTTCTCGGCAACTTTCTTCACTGTTTGTGGGCGTGTACATCCACTTTTCGTACCCGAACCCACTTTTCGGTTAACATTTAATGCTTGCTTGAACCGCTTAATAACGTTTGATACGGTCGTTCTATGAACATTTACATCTGTGGCAGTCTTTCGGTGGGTCCACGACGGATTTACATGAAAATTTCGAATTATTAATTCACGCACTTCTAATTCAGAAGTCATTTCTCTCCTGAAACATACTAGAGGAGCATTTAGAGGTTCCAAGAAGGAGCTTCCTATGATTGGAATTTCGGTTTTTTTAATTTTGTGAAGAGTTAGAGTGGTTTTTGTGTGTGGCGATTTTGTCTGACTCAGTCCACACTTGTAGTTCACTAAAAGTGCATTAAGTTCCCATTAAATTTTCCTATTAACTTTTAAACACCTTTTACAACATTATCAGGGAAAGAAAACAATATAAAAAATATTCATGAGTTTTACCATTGGGCTCAGACGGAAAATGTAATCCTCCATGTGTTATCGATACCGTGTCCACTTTGAAATGCGGGCACAAAAGAAAACAATGAGAGCGCTCAATTCACTTATTTGAGCGCTCTAAACTGACCTCTATTTTACAGGAGGCAGGCCGTTTTCTTTGCTTTTATCTTTCGCTGTCAGCTCATATCAGTAAATCTGCTGTGCAGTATGGTTTTCCTCTTGTTGGGAGGAAATTAAAGCTAGTGGCCGCACAAATAAGACGATTTTCTTTTATTGTGAAGTAAATGTACGCTTATGAGTGAGGGCTGTGCCAAAAAAGTTTGCAACTCGACGAATAAATCTGAGGAAAACTAAAAATTAAAAGGAACTTTCAATGGCAATTTAGCAGCGAGAATCTGGTTCCAGATTAGCTTGAAAGGTCGAGAAAAAGGCTCTCACAGTTTCAAGCCATTAAATTTATTTTGCGGACGTATATCACTTTTTTGCCGGTAATGCCATTAATTTTCCTGAAATTGCACCTCAAGACTTGGCAGGCAATAAAAGAAATTGTCCCCATCGCTGTTGATTAAATATGGAAAGGCTCCATGTGTTCCGATCGTTATTAGAGAAATTGCCCAGGCTAAACTTAGAACAATCAATCACTTAGGAAGGATACGTATGAAAGAAGAATATGTACGAAATAAGCAAATTACAACATCCGATAAAATTTCATAATGAATATTAATGCTTGCTAATGTTGTTTGCGAGTGACAACCCAAATGCATCGCTTGTGAGGACGTTTACTTAGCCGGTATCGAAGAGGTTTTACTTCATACTTTACCAAACTCTGAAAGGCAATTAATCATTCAAAGTAAACTGAAAAGTCTTATTCCAGCCGAAATATTAACTTACTAGGAAATTCTGCAAAATATTTACCGGAAATTTCCCTTATTTAATCAAGCAAATTAAAGTGACGGTGCATGTTTAGTATCTTGTACTGTCATACTTTAATTACTCAAATGTGAAATTTTACTTGTTGTTATTTAAATGTTTATTTTCAGTTTAATGGACAAGTTTAATTTTAATGGCATTCGGAGATTCTCGCTAAGCGTAATGTGATAAAGATGAACTTTACTATGGAGCTTTTAAAGCTCTGGTAATTTAAAGCCAGTTTTAGGAAACAGATTTAAAACAGCGACTAGAAATTTCTGATGAAATCTGCATTTATTATTGGGAACCAAGCGAACTTGTTCCATCCCTTATTTAACTTATGAGGGTTGAATGCGGTTAATCTCTGTCCACCGATAAGACATATTCAAATATACCAGCTTAATGTAATAATTGATTCCAAAAACAATGGTCGTTAGTGACATTCGGACTTAACAAGCAGAGCAAACAGCGACAAGCCCAGCTTAATTAGTCCTCGGGATCGCGCAGAATATGGAACTGAAGTTGGATCTGAACTAAATGCTTCCCCTATTAGGATTATTAAGTTTCAATAAACCTGAAGGCGATTTTATATCAATTGCTCAAATTTGATGGGGAGTGTAATTTCAGTTAGAACATGCATTTAGAAGTGGAATGCGTGAAGACTTTTAGACTGCGGAGAGTGGAGATATTTTTAATAAAAAAGCAACTTGCAGCACAAGGAGAGAAAGAAGGTGATTGGTTGAAAACTACTAAAGCAGGTAAAACGGAAACGATTTTTCATCTTATTTTTATCTTAAGGCCTACAAATGACGGGCAAATATGGATTTAAACTGCCTTCAGCAGGACAAATCATGAGTAATTTGTGGCCGTTTGATTTGGACTTTTGTCCTTTTGAGTAAAAATGATATAAAAATCAATTTTCAAACTTAACAGAATTTTTTGGCCCAATCCTTTTTACCATAACCATTCAGGACAAATTCGGCAATTCCATTGCCAACACTATTAAGGCAAACACTCCGAAATTCAACTCAATTTGGCTCTAATGGAGTATGATTTTACATATTCATGGATACGGTCTAATAGAGTCAGTAAATTTAGAACATGACACTGCAGTTTTAGCGTCGTCGTTTACTGGCGACCATTTTAGCCCCATAAATTTCAGTTTGTTGGGTTAAAATTAACGTTAGCGGGTTACTTTTACACGTAGATCCCTAAAATAATATTAGTAATGGATTTTTGCTATTCCTATAAATAAATAGCTCGAGATTCAACGTAAATACTTTGCGTGTGTACAGGAGGTTTTTGCCTTTGCTCCTCCAACTAAATAAGCAACAAAAACCACCTCATCAGAGCAAATAATCAGTGGAGTTTAAGTCTCATATAATCCATCTACAGTCATACCTTTAAAGTTCCATACCATGAAACATCTTTCACTGGGGCATACATATTTCAGAAACTTATTACTTGAAAGTTGTCTGCGCATTAGTTAAAAGCAACTTGGCGAATTAAAACAACAACCAGCGTCATTATCTTTGCCAACTTCTCTGTTATTATTTAGAGTTGAAACAAATGTCTGCGCTTAGCTGAATATCTTAAAACTTTGCTACGAAATGAGCCTTTGATGCTACTTAAATCCCATATGTTTCGCTGTTTTCCTACATTTTTTCCAGTAATTCGTTTCTTGAGGGGTTTTGTATTGAACTGAACATACCTGAATGATTCATGTTTCGCAAAATTAGTTTATTACGGACTTGCAGGCTTATCAAAATGTTCGAGGTAAGCATTCATGGTGGAGATAAATGCGCATCAAGCCATAAAACTGTGTTTATTATTTAACTGCTCCATAAACATACAATGGCGCATAAACGTTAATTCCTCTATAAAATAGTAAATAATACTACTACATAAGTTTGAGCCACCTATTTTGCAGTTGCGATTAATTTGTCTATAGAGTTTTCCACTGGACACATATATTGCCATCAACTACTGTAAAACTTGTGATCTTTTTGCTATGAAAAGAACAAAAATAACTCATGATAGTCCAATAAAAATCATCCTGCCAGACACTCCGTTTAATGTATGAGAATAATTAAATAATAATTCCCGAAAGCTTTTGATAATTAGTTTAGATGCCCATTTGATTGGCAGCTAATGAAAGAAGCTCACTCTCAAAGGAGTTTCTAAAGTAAGGGAAATTAATAGAGCTAACTTCGTTCCACGGCCGGCAAATGGGCGTCTGAGTGAATTATCAGACCATTCCAACTCAAGTACCTTCCCGATCGTGATTTTTCCCAATAATTCGTGAAATCTGAAGATAAAGCATCGAAGACATAGTTTTACAGCTTATAATTGCACCTCGTGCAAATCGCTTTCTAACAATAACTAATAAATTCATTTATTGGTCTTTCTGTGGATTGTCTCCTATCGAGTCTTGTATAAAAGTATTTCCTAATACTTTTGATTTTATTACATCTGATTTTGATCCGTTAACGAACGAATCCAGTCGATTTCTTCAGTTTCTCATAAGACAGTTCGTGATGTTGAGGAAAGTTTCACTGATTTTGCTGGCGCTGTGCTTGCCAGATTTGGGTATGTTAAACCAGTGCTAGAACATTCGGTGCTATTGTGAAATGCGCTTCATTTGCTGCGTTTTTAGTTCAGTCGTTAACTTGCCATCGTTGTTTCGGCTATGGATTCTGCAATGATCCTGATCATGAAGGGTTTACCGCGGGGATCAGAGTTGCAACATGCAGCAGCTCTAGGTAGGCCTAAATGTTCAAAATCAATCACTTTTTCCAAGTTAGTTTCAAATTGCTTTTTGCAGCTACTGGTCTGCCTTTGAGTCAGACGATCCTTTCACACAGGTAGTTGCAAAGGCCCTTGATGAAAATTACAAAAGAACGTTTCTAAGTCCGGTTACCACTCAAAATACCACTCTGGAACAGCTTTGCCTTACAGCCAGAATCGACGAACGTAAGTGATGAGAACCAATTGGGTTAGACAGCAAACAGATTACTGGAAATGTAACATTCCAGCTCTTAATAACTACACACTGAGAACCTGTGTAACTCGGGCAATTCCAACTGAAGGCACGTACCCTACAGTTTGCGATTTCATCGACAGTTACATCAGCTCGCAAACGTTCATGGAGGCACTTTTAGCTGCAGACAGTGCAATGGAGACTATTGCAACAGCCATGCTTTGAGTGCGGGCGATGGAACTAGTAGTACTGATGAAGCTGAGGATGATGAAGATGGTGGAATGGATGAAATTGATGATTCCTATATTCCTGGTGCAGATGAGGACGAGGACGATGATTCATCAGCAACCCAATTCGGACCAGTCATAATTGCGACTTTATTTACAACTTTGGCGTTCCTAGTGCTTTGAAGCTTGGATGCTTCAGTGATTGCTTTGACTTATAGATTATAGATTAATCTAATTTTAATAGAGGACGTATTTCTTCTTGAACTGTTCTGGTATTTTTTGTCCATTTTGCTGCTGTCATTGAAAAACGATTTGAACTCGTCCTAATTTATCTTATTTAGGACATAATTTCAAAGTTGCAAAATTTATGGATTATTAATTAGACTCTGACCGAACCACACAGCTATTTTTGGAGAGAAAACATTAAAATCCACCAAACTGGTGGTTATTCGGACAGTAACTTAATTTGGGAAATAATTGGATTTTATAACAGTCAGGCGTCGAATGGGCAGCCAACCAAAACATCAAAAATTGAAAGCGCAGCAAACTGAACGTGGATTGCAATGAGTTCTGTAGTTCTTTCCAAATGAAATGGGTGTTGATTAATGGGAATATAAAACGTCTAAAAAATCACCCGAATAAGAAAATGACGCAGATATCCGGAAAGTGGATTAATAATCATTTTATCGGTTTTACGACGGACTATTAAGGTATCGATTGGTATTATGAGGGATTGAAGAGGCCATTGTTGATTTGTTTGCCTTTGATATTGCCGGACCAAGAAACCGTTTATTGATCTGTTGTTGGTCTATTTGTAATTTAGAAAGTACGAGATACTCAAAGTGATTTTTGTGCGTCAGTCGTTCCGCTAATAACATGTTTTTCTGGTGTCTGATTTTATTTTTTGCGCCAAGTTTCGGTAAGTATTTGCCTAATGGATTCAATATTTCAACACTTTTAACCAATTACCGTATCGTAAATTTTCAGTTAACACCCTAACTTGCCATAGATGTTTTGGCTACGGATTTTGCCATGATCCAGAACATCCAGATTTCAGTGATGGCATCCGAGTGGCAGGCTGCAGATCTTGGAGGTAAATCAACCCAATTTGGCTCTTTATATAACACGAAATAAATCGACCTTTTAGATATTGGGACGAACCGTTGTTATCAGACGATCCCTTTGGGCGGCGAGTGGAAGAGGCCCTGAACGAAAACTATCGACTGAATTTCCTGAATAGTTCTTCTCAAAACACTCAACTGGAACACCATTGCGTTACAGCTCGAGTGCATGAAAGTAAGAACCTAATTCAAGCCAAACAATTGTACAAAGTCCAGGAATTTTGCAGCCAAAAACAGTTACACTCTTAGAACGTGCATATCCAGAGTGGTTCCCACTGATCAATCATATCCAACTCTGTGCGAATTGATTGATGATCTAACTCAGTCCCAAAACACGCATAATGGCACTTTCAGTTGCAGACAATGTACTGGTGATTTTTGCAATACGCATGTTTTACTGGAAGGCGATGGAGTGATCATTGATGATAATAATGATGATGATAATGATGGCGATGATAGCGATGATGAGATTGATGATGCTGCGGATGATTCTGCTTCTGCTGTGGCAAGAATCGCATTCACCGTATTGCCTTTCTGTATTTTTGTTGTGTTAGCGTTGGTTTAAGTTCATTTAGCAATTTTATGTGTGTAAAGTGAACTAGTTTACTTTTATTCTAGGGGCGATCATTTTAATTTGATTTGAGATGGGAAATGAATATAAAACTGTCTTTAAAGCAGGAAAACACTCAGAGTTTGATTCATTTGGCTCCCATTGTCCAATTTGCAGTTGAATTTCAGTAATCCAGGCTTGGTAATGTTGGATTTAACAACAACAAGCAAATTATGAATTATTGCAATTAGCAAGCAGCTTAGAGCGCAATACATTAAATCGAACGGCAGGCAAATTGCTCACATCCCGCAAACCGAATTTGTATCTCATGTTTCGATATAAATTCATTCATACATTTTTAAGTTTTCCTGGAGGTTTTTCTGCTATTAAATTTAGTAACTTTATATTTTTCACGAGTTTTTAAAGGCAACTTCTAAATAACACACTCTGAGGCAAGTTATAAAAAGCAAGTCTGGATTTTCTTTATTTTATATGCTCTTAATAACTTTCGGATTCATCTATTGCTAAGTCTCTAAAGTACGTTTCATGTAATAGAATTATTATCGCATGTTTGACTAAGAAGAAAACCGGATATGCAGTCAGAAATCCTAGTTTAAGGTTCAATATTTGTTTGAATTTATACAGCGATATTTAGCAAAATTAATTTTATAATAATAATTACAAAATGGGTATCAATGTTTTTCACTTTTTTTGCATGCAAAATAATGGAGAAGTTAACAGAAAAATGTCATACTTTATTCATTTTTCAGTCTCTACAGGTTTTGGAAATATTAGCGGTTAAATATTGCCCAGCGTTCGAGTTTTGCAAGCTAGAACTAGCACTTTCCGGCTTATTAAAGTTGTCCTTTGAAAATGTTTGCACGCTGTGTATTTATCCAAGAAACGTTGTCTCAAACACCGTACTCAACATGGGTCATCCTGTTTCAATTACAAAATGCCCAATTAAATGACTGATCGAAATAAATAATTTGCTACTGATGTCCAGATATGTTTAATATCTGGATATTGAGAGCCCAATATGTACCAAACCCTGGTCCATTTCAATCACTATTCCATATAGATTTAATTTAAATTCAGCAATTTCAATTCAAACGGACTGAAATAACCCGCATTGTTTATTACAAAGCCTTCCAAATCGTGCATTTTCTATATCGTTAATGGAAACATGAAAAAGTTTAATTTGCTACACGATAATGTAATACAACAAAGGCTAAAACCACGGAAATTCTGGTGGGATTTTACGTTTGATTAATTTATGTCTGATTTAATTGGCTTGAAATGCCATTATTTTTTTGGTTTAGCTGCTCTTTTCAGCTTCATAACCTTCATTACCAAGCCTAATGAGGCATTTCAGTGTGCTCTAGCTGATTATTTTGTAATACGGAAAAGCTCGCCCAAACTTGATCGGGGCAAATTCGATGTAAACCCTAATTGGTATTGGAATTTCGAGCAGAAAATGATACCGTATAATCACCCTAGAAAATGTTATTAGGGGAGATCATTTCAGCAAACAATTTGCTGCCAGAGTGCTCTATAACCAATTAAGTGTCGTGTTTAGCAGGGGAATAAGTTCAAAGCTAAGGGAAATTATTAAATTTTAATCATAGATATGAAATTTAAACTAGCGACTAATGGATAACAGGAACCCACCTACTGACAGAAAGACAGCTTGCCTGTTTATGGACATTAACAAGGCTTTTGATAGTGTCTGGCATAGAGGCTTACTATACAAAAACTAATACTACAACACCAACATCTACTACACACCATAAAGAACTTACTAGAAAACAGACAACTACAAGTACGAATTGACAAAACACTGTCATTTTCTTTTTCCCCTGAACAAGGGCTCCCTCAAGGATCCCCGCTCTCACCGTTTCTCTACAATATTCTGAACCAATGACATATACAATTACAACTTACCAGACAAAAATCAAATCGACAGATCGGCATACATATTACAATACGCAGACGACACGGCACTTATTGTACATGACAAAACTACTGAGAGAGCAGCTCAAAGACTCCAAACACTAACACAACACAATGACATGGTTTTATAAATGGAGACTAACACCAAACGCGTCAAAAACCAACTTCTGCTCACAAACCACAGACTCAACGCTGACTCCCTACAATAACTGCAGACGGCCAAACGACACAACCAAAAAACGACGTAAAAACCTTGGAATCACAATTGACCACAAACTGAAATTCACTAACACATACGAAACATCATGGCAGAAACAATAAAGAGAACAAAACACTTCCGATCACTAACCTACAAAGACAGAGGAATTAGCACAAATACCGCCAACAAAATATATAAAGCTATTTGTAGACCCTTGCTAGACTATGGACATATACTCATGACCAACGGAACAGAAAGGACACAACGTTATATACAAACAACAGAACAAATTGCACTAAGACTAATAACACGAATAAGACACCCCCAAAACCCACTACACAACCCCCCCCACCCAACTACTATACGAACGCACAAACATGACAAAGATCTCGGAATGACTCATACATCTACAGACAAAATGGACAAACAACCCCTACAACTGGACCATACTGAATCCCCTTTGTCTTACAAGACCAACCAGACATCCCGCTGCCGTTTCCCTACATCAACGCTACTCGAACACTTACAAACGCAACTGACTACTGGACAGTAAAATAATTTTTTCTTGTCATTAGAATTAGAAAGTTTATTGAATTAAATTGTTAACCCAGAACAAGAGAATTTTTATCTTTATTTTTTTATTTAGATTAAGACTATATGTACTAAACAAGGGCAGAAAGACCGATAGGTCTATTGCCTTTTTTATAAATAAAGATGTTTACTACTACTACTACTGGATAACAGGAAGGCACTTTCTGTTGCTCCAGCCTTTAATTATCGTGATCTAAATGTCGTTTGCACCTTGCAATGAGCGCAGTCAAGGTTTATTGATTGATGAATCAAACAGTTCATTCACTCAGAAGTGCAATGTTAAATCTTTACTTGTTGCTCGGATGAAATCTCCAGAGCAGACTAAAAATGTTTGAAAACTTTCCCTGGATTTATGGATTTACACAGCCCAGTACACATCAGTCGTAAGTAGGCGAATAAGCGAAAGAGTTATTTTGTAGAAAATAAACCTTGTAAGTCAACGCGCTCCAAAGTTAAATCTTTTTATTCCAGATAAGCTGCAACGGGAAAAAGAGAGCTCAAAGCCGCGTGAAATGGATAGAGAGCGATTTGCCTCTGAATACGAATGTGGAATATTTGTTAAAGGGTCAAATCAAGAAAAAAAAGACAGGCGCGCCAGACCGACGGTTTTTTGTTTCAAATACTCGCAATAGAACAAAGGGCTATCGATAAATGGTAGATCGTGCTTTTTTGCGGCTTATCGCGGTAGCGATCACATTTAACTGGTACCAAATGACTCACTGTAAAATTGCCAGTTTGCCCCCATGTTTAAATTGGGGTTTCAAGTGTTAAATTTAAATGGGATTTTAGTTAATAAGCTGACCACTAAAGTGAAACTGAAAAAAAAAGTTTTCGAAATTATCAGTGATCAAATTTTGCAAAGCTCCACCCTAATGTTCCTGTGCAATTCCACCAACAAACATTAAAAGATTAAATTTACATTTCAAACGAGGAAATTTCGTTAAATTTCCCCTTCAAACATTGGTCGTTTTGAGCCAACGTGATCAGTATCGCGCACATTTTTATGCAAATCTGGCATAAGCCTTTCAACTGCGAAGTCTCAACTTTACTCGAGCTTATCTAGTACGGAAAGATTTACATTTTTGGTCTGGCATTATCATTTCGAGATGCTCAAATGTATCTTTTGGCGGCCAGAGTTAATCGTTCAAAACTGGGATATTGAACGATGAAAAACTAAGCATATTTTTAAAACCGAACTTCTTGAAAATTTGAGTTTATTTCTCAACTCTTTTGGAAATAATGCCGTTAGATCAAGACTTTGAAAAGGGAGGAAAGCGTTGCTTGAGAGCGTCTTAAATTGTTAAATATACAGGTGTGCAATTGACGATTCAGAATATTGTTCATGTATGCCTTCCAGCTGAAAAATAATTTCAGCAGGTTTAAAAATACCTAGCAACAATATGGCAATCTGTAAAACTTTGAATCCTTCTTTGCATGGTTAGGTCGACGGTATACTGACTAATAGAAAGTTTGCCTTAATGGCAACTCCGTTCAGCTAAATTTTTTAGATCCAGTTGTTGGAAAAGTGCGATGTTAATTCGCTTATTACTGCTCGCTACAAAGAACTCCCAAATGAAACTTAATCAAGAAAAAGTTTAAAGTTGCGGTATAAATACAAGCTAATTTCCTTACTGGAAAGTTCTGCGCCCAAGCTGGATTTGACTATTTAAATAAATTAACTATGCTCAGATTTTCGAATTTGCATTTCTGTCCATTGCAACTACATTGTCAATAAGAAAAGAAATTGCAAAATGCCAAAATCGAGACTTGCCTTTCCCGACACAGTAATTTTCTTGCCTCGCGCTGTAGTCATTTATATCCGAATAAGACACGTTCGATTTATGGAATGAATATAAACAAGTACGTTCAGTAGCCTCAATGGCAGGCTAATATATTACTTTTAATGTCGGGATTTAATTGTAACGGAATTGAATCCTAAATCACATTAGAACCGCCCGGAAAACAACGTGAGCATATTCCCATATATTATACGTTTTTCGGATGGGATAAGAGGGTCGGGAAAATAATGGTGATCCCTGAAGTCCACAACCCAAAAACAACGGAAAATGGGATAGACCTAACTAAAAAGAATGTCGCAAACGTGTTTCAGTGAAACGTCATTCAGCCGTTTATAATACCCACTTAGTAGAAGAAAAATTACCGAAATGTACAGAAGCATCCGTAGGGTACTAAACAGTTTGGATAATGGAACAACCGTTTGAGGAACAAGGGGATTTATTTTGCGATATTAACCATCTTTTTCTCCAGAATTATCAACGGGAATTCGACCACTCACAAAAATGTTTTGAATGCCTGGCGCTTTTAAAATTAACGGATTTCCAATTTTATATATGATTCCGCAGCACAGAAATCCTTGACTCGAGTTTTAGTAGTAGTAAACATCTTTATTTCTAAAAAGGCTATCGACCCTATCGGTCTTTCTGCCCTTCTTTAATACATGTAGCCTTGATCTAAATTAAAAACAAAGATGAAAATTCTCTTATTCGAGGTTAATAATCGTATTAAATAAAATTTCCAATTCTAATGACACGAAAAAAATTATTTTATGTCCAGTAGTCAGTTGCGTTTGTCAGTGTTCGAGTAGCGTGATGTAGGGGAACGGAAGCGGGATTGTCTGGTTTGGTCTTGTAAGGCAAAGGGGACTTCAGTATGGTCCAGTTTGTAAGGGTTGTTTGTCCATTTTGTCTGTAGATGTATGAGTCTTTCGAATCTTTGTCATGTTTGTGCGTTCGTTATAGTGGTTGGGTGGGAGGTTGTGTAGGGGTTTGGGGGTGTCTTATTCGTGTTATTAGTCTTAGTGCAATTTGTTCTGTTGTTTGTATATAACGTTTGTCCTTTCTGTTCCGTTGGTCATGGTATATGTCCATAGTCTAGCAAGGGTATACAATAGCTTATATATTTTGGTGGCGGTGTTTGTGTGCTAATTCCTCTGTCTTTGTAGTTAGTGATCGGAAGTGTTTTGTTCTCTTTATTGTTTCTGTCCTGAGTTTTCATATGTGTTAGTGAATTTAAGTTTGTGGTAAATTGTGATTCCAAGGTATTTTACGTTCGTTTTTTGGTTGTGTCGTTTGGCCGTCTTTCAGTTATTGTAGGGGAGTCAGCGTTGAGTCTTGGGGTTTTGTGAGCAAGAAGTTGGTTTTTTGACGCGTTTGGTGTTAGTCTCCATTTATAAAACCATGTCATTGTGTGGTTGTTAGTGTTTGGAGTCTTTGAGTGCTCTCTCAGTCAGTTTTGTCATGTACAATAAGTGCCGTTGTCGTCTGCGTATTGTAATATGTATGCCGATCTGTCGATTTGATTTTTGTCTGGTAAGTTGTAATTGTATATGTCATGGCAGTATATATTGTAGAGAAACTGTGAGAGTGGGGATCCTTGAGGGAGCCCTTGTTCAGGGGAAAAAGAAAATGACAGTGTTTTGTCAATTCGTACTTGTGGTTATCTGTTTTCTAGTAAGTTCTTTATGGTGTGTAGTAGATATGTTGGTGTGTGTAGTTTGTGTAGTTTGTATAGTAAGCCTCTATGCCAGACACTATCAAAGCTTTGTTAATGTCCATAAACAGGCAAGCTGTCTTTCTGTCAGTTAGTTAGGGGGTTGTTTATATTGTTAGTCAGAGTGAAGAGTGGGTGAATAGTCGAGTGCTGATGTTTGAATCCGAACTGATACGATGGTATGTACTTTCCGACCAGTTTTCCCAGTCGCTGCCTTATTATGTACTCAAAAACCTTGCTAAGTGCTGGTAGCGATGTAATTGGTATGTAACTGCTCGGTTGTGTATTGTCCAGTCCATTTTTGGGTATGGGGATTATTAAGCCGTTTTTCCATGTTTTTGGAATTTTGTTATTTCTGATGCAGTTGTTCAATTCAGTTAGTTAAAAACAACGGAAAATGGGATAGACCTAACTAAAAAGAATGTCGCAACGTGTTCAGTGCAACGTTATTCAGCCGTTTATAAATACCTACTTAGTAGAAGAAAAATTACCGAAATCAACCGAAGCATCCGTAGGGTACTAAACAGTTTGGCTAAAGGAACAACCATTGAGGAAGAAATTTATTTTTGCGATATTAACCATTTTTCTCCCGAACTATCAACGGGAATTCGGTCACTCACAAAAAATGTTTTGAATGCCTGGCGCTTTTAAAATTAACGGATTTCCAATTTTATATATGATTCCGCAGCACATAAATCCTTGACTCGAGTTTTATTTCAACCGACTTCTAATAATTAAACTCTATATATTTCGAACAAACTGAACAAAAATTCGAATGCTTCATTTTTATCGACATGAATTATTACATGTTTATTGCATCGATAGGCTTTCAGCTGAATTATTAGGCATTGAAAGTTGGAAATAGACGTCGATGTTTTGTCACTGAAAAGTTCAAAATCAATAGCGGTTGGTTGATTGAAAAACTATATCAAGCACGCTAATAATTGCTTGATGAGTTTCATTTTAGTTGGAGGTCTTTTAATGATTAAAAAAAAAATTTGAGTTTCCATTTCCCAAATCGGATTAGCTTTGCCCCAAATGGAGATGGAAGTTTGGCTCCATTGGCAATTATATTCCAATACAAATGTATTTATAAAACAATAATAATAATGGATAATTAATGACAGATACAGCTATTTCATGTATGCATATCTCTGTATATTAATATTAAACACTCAATTACTAATAGGTAATTTATATTGCCTCAATATTTACTAAATTAAATCAAAATTACCGTTGCCCGAATGCTAAACAGTGTATTGATTAAACAATATTCCTTTCATTTTGCCTATTACAAAGCCAATTTGCATGCCAGGTGAAAATTTCAATGCAGGCTGGCACTTTCAAACGACCAAGAGTTAGATTTTTGCGGCTATTACTTTAAACTGGCGAGGTTTTTGCTTTGTTCAAAATTTCCTTTCAAAGTCGGAGATTGTAATACAATAAATCCACAAAAATGTTAAAATTCAACTCGATTTTGCATGTTTCATCCCAGGAATTGGAATCTTTGCTGAATGTGAATTGAGCATTTAGTTAGGCAATCATAAACCTGCAAAACTTAGCAGAAGTTGTGATGAACAAAGGGACATTTGACATTCAGTATAATTGTCCCGATCAGTTTCACTTTGTAAGGTAAGTCCTGGATAGTCCGACCACCGGGTTAGTCCGACCACTTGCCATACCTCAAAATGTGTCCAACAGAGAACGTTCACATTTACATCAGATGCAGCATTATATTTTACGCTATCAGCAAGAGCTTGCATTTCAAAAAAAGTGATAATTCGTGCTTTGGTAACTACAGAAAGTTTTCCGCCGGC
>JAJTJO010000549.1:0-18699 GCA_024550625.1 Dendroctonus valens | reverse complement strand
TTCAGCTTTAGCCCAAATAGGGCAATCAAAAAGAACAATCCCCATACAAGTGGTGATAAAATTAAAGCTGTCCAAAATATTTTAGACTCGCGTTCGTTTATTCTGCCCTGAATGAGACCCTAAAATGGGCCACATAGCAGATACTGTTAGTAAAAATCACAAACACAAAAGCAATTGAAATCGCCCAACATTACACAGCTGTCTATGCACAATATATTCAAGCAATACATATGTAGTTCTTTTAGGCAATTTAACTGATTAATAAAGAAAAATACTAGTATTTCGGTTTCAGACATGGCTATTAAAAAGACTGTTTGGAGTGTTTTTAAAAAATGTGGTTTTTCAGTTTCTATTCAATACGTAATAAATTTCGAAGAATAAAGTAATTTGCGCTATCGTTTTAAGCAAAGCTAAAGTAAATGCATTACCTTTCTCGATTCGTATACCCAATGCGACTTGCCATCATCATCCACGTAATTCCACCACCTCAAGCCTACCATCAGTCTTCCTGTGATATTTTTAATAGTCCAAAAGTCCATTGAAAGTAACAGCACGATGCTAACAAAACTGGTTATAAAACTATCACTGAACCAGCCGCAAAGCATGTAGGCCACAATTGCTGCGGTTCTAAACCCCACATGAAACATTGTGACATAGGGGTGGCTGAAAATCGATTGTTTTTTTTCGTTTCGTTCGATTTTTATAAATATTATGCATAAAGACTTGATTTTAAAATATAGTGAGGCCAAACCAAAAGTTGCACCGCTATTTATGACTTCCCTCGTCAATTGAGCAAAAAATAATTAAACGTAATTTCCAAGATGTTCATAGAGTTTGATAAGCAAGATTAAAAGTCCAACTTTTGATTTTTAAATGACAACCGATACCTAGGTTTTATGTGATTTTTTTTCGTGCTAGAAGTTTAGAGTAAACTGGTTGTTTACTATACCTTATCCAACTCTTGGCTTTAAAATACACGGTGATAAAAATTAAATTTATTTTTCAACCATATTAAGGACTCTAGGAATTACGTTTGTACACACATCACTATGAATGGGGACTTTTTCGCTCCTTTCATAAATAAATTCATTGGGCGTGCCAGTGTTGGAGATTTTAAGGCATCGAAAACACAGTCAGAATTGAACTGCGAATTGAAAGCGACATTTTTTTGAACCACCCTGTATAACTGTCGTGTATAGGTTTGAATTATTCTTTAAACAATACAAAGTGCCACCGTCAGTGTTATTGCGAGCTTAAAATGTTAATAAAATTTTCATTCCAGAAAAGCAACAATTAGTACAAATTTATGTTGAAAATAGTTCATCCTGCACAATTAACTCGTTGCATTCAGAAAACTATTAAAAAAGTTAATGACACGGAATGCTTTTCAGATACCTAGCACAGCACCTGTACTACCGAGACAACAGCACTGAGCAACAATAAAAGAAAAATATAATAACAATATAGACATTTTTCTTTGCGGGCCTTTAAAAATTAAACTTTATATTTCAAAACAAGAGAATATTGAAGGCCGTCAACACTGGACTACAAATGAATTCAGAAGAAGAACGCCGAATATGAAAATACTCTATACAGTAAGTATAGAGTCAAAAGGACACTTTTAGCCACATAAAAGCAACTTATTTTTTCTGATTCTAATTGGGAATTTAAGAAAAATTAAATTTTCTTTTTGAGCCATCCTGTACAGTTATAAAAAATTCAGCCAGAAGCAAAAAATTACATAAAACTTACATGTTTCTAATTAAAAATCTAAAGCATGACGCAGTATTTCCTATGTGAAAGACCCTGTATAATTTGGTTTTAGCATAGAGCGTGTTCCTTTAGAAAATTAATAGTTGACGCGTTTGCACACGCCATAAAAACGGATGCGACCTTTTCCTTTGAAGGACCCTGTATGTTGCTGTTAATTATTTGCAATTGGTTTTTTATCAACTGTATTAATTATGCAAGATTTTTTAAGCATGCGGCACATATTGAATTTAAAATTTCAGAGTAGAAGTAAAAAAAGGTGGCTTTTCGGCAGTAAATTAAGAAAAAACTATCCAATCAATGCCGATATTTGTTTGTGCAAATTATTTTTAAATAATCAATAAAAACTGACTATAAAGAATAACGCAACTGAAAGTACAACTTTATAAACGTACAAAAGTTATAAAAACAGTATACGCCCTGATAAAAAAATTAAATAAATAACACGACTTTTAAAAAAACTTTTGGGTAGGAATTGTTGGTGAATGGTAAAGAAACTGATTTTGAAACGGTGAAAACTTCCGTCTTAAAACGGTTAGAAAAATCGAATGTATCCGAGTTGCTTTGATAAATTCTGATGGATTGATACCTTCAGACTTGCAAAAGGTATCTTTAACAGTTACCAACTTATCCTGGGTACTTTGAAACTACAAAAGCCATTATATAGAAACATAAAGACACCTGGAAATTTTAAATTAACTTTATTCCAGACATGGGCCTAGTAGCTTGTCTTTTACTGTGACCAACTTAAATAAGTGCTGCTTGTTTAAGAAGTGCTCTAGATGAAAGTATGAGCTTAGTTTAAGATTCTAGATTTTGATAAGATGACTTTACATACATTAATATTCTTTAGAACGAATGGTACACGTAATTGCAAAACACTAACACCTTTAATAAACTGATGTGATGTTTTCAATTATTGGGTCTCATTAGTAATAAGGTTCAAATGTCCTCTTTAAGCCTCTGATCTAAAGGGTCATAGCGAATCTTAGTAAACGCTGCCTACTTACGTTAGGGCTCCATTGGGGCCCCCGCATGTAAGTCTTCTTCGCCAAAGGCGATTGTATCGTCCGCTATTAAAGCCATTTATAGTAATATGGTGACTAATTACTTTGTTTCAACTTTCCTCTGTAATACTGGATTAATGGACAATGTTTAATTTACTAAAATCAACATTTATTTGTTGACAGCAAATTGGACGAATTGTTGTCGTTGTCAGCTTTTGTCATTGACTCTTCTGTTCCAGGTTCTAATAACCACTAAGATAGAATGAGATAGAGCTAAAGTTTATGAGTCTGAAAGAGTTTTTGTTTCTGAGATTTTTCAGCTTTACGGTATTCCTAGCTGTCCGAATTTTATTTGAAAATTTTATATAACGGGAAATTTTTGTCGCATTTTTTTTTGTAAAAGAAACAGTTTTTTTCAGTTAACAAAATTTCGCGTTTGAAAACCCTCATATACGTATCTTTGTCATACACTCTGGACTTAAATGGGACATGAAATAAACGTAAACTGCTCGCTTCGTGTTATTTACTTAAGTTTTAATGTCATAATATTAATAATCTGTCAAATTTGTATTGAAGCTTTTTGGGGAATGTTTGTTTTGAATATTATCAGCTAATTAAGGTATGAATTTTACAACTTTTACTTTAAACCGAATTTAAAACCTTTCTACATTAATTTATTTCCTTAAAACATAATTTTAAGAACTCGGTTATTGTTGTGGTTTTAATGCTGTTATTTTTTAATACAGTATAATCAAATTGAATAAAAATAAAACCATGATAAATTGGTTTTTTTCAAAGAAACCCACGAAATTCAAATAATCTTCACTCAAAATAATCAATTGTTAATCTACAGTTGACCGTTTATGCCCTGAACGGTCTAACGTTTGATTTGATGATATAAAAAGTATTTTAAAACTGATGATTCTCTATCAATACAGGGTGATTGCAATATTGATGTTTTTTCGAGTGAGTAGAGCTACAACTCAAATCAAGCTCAACTCACAACACATCAAGAGTAATTCATCATAATGTATACATAATTTAAGCGCATATTTAGAAAGTAATTTTAAAGGTATACTTTCACTATATGCACTTTTTTGATTTGAACGTTTTCTGCGAAAATTTGATTTTGAAATAGCCGAAAACATTTTTTAAACAATGGGTATTAACTTCTATCATTTAAATAATGAGCTGGACAAAGAAAACCACCAAAAAATCATTGAACTGGATGTTAACGTACGCCAAAATACAGATTTGTAACTTATTAAAAGAAACCAATTTTATTGGCGATTTTGAAGATTATTTCGCTAGAAAAACCCAAATAAAAAAAATATATTACTTACTATCTAAACACACACCTGTAAAATATTTATGCATCATTCTGAAACACCCTCTAGACGGGATATAGAGAGTGTGCCAATCTTAATAAAAATACATCTTATTAATACAGACCGTTACACTCCACACAGCTCGCATTCTCAACCCTCAACTGGTGTTTTTGTTCCAAAACTGGTTTGCGATCTTAAATGCTCATCGTTCACCGCCATTTAATCTAATTTTTTTATTTCACCACGTTTAGGTACTCTATGAGTGCTTTCCAGTGCCAACAATTAATTATTTGATTTTCTCCGTCACGCTGCAAGGGGTTAGTTGGATCTGTTTGCCTGACCTATAGATATTTTTCCGAAAACTATACACACTCGATCCGATTTTCTCCTCATGCGTCATTTTTCGCATTAAAATTCCTAATCATATCTCTCGCCATAACGTTACGTTTATGCTACCAATCGCTTTTGTAAAAGCTGCGCAAGATGCAGGCGAAATAAAAAGGTTCCACCGCATTTAAACATTATTTTTGGGTCTATGATGCAGGGTGTAAAAAAATAGCCTCATTGCGCTGAAGCCAATCAGTTTCACTCTATTCTTTTCTTAAGCTTGTCTGCGTTTAACATTTAAAAAGTTATTTCAAAAAACGATATTCCAAATCGTTTTTTAAGGCGTGTATTTCAGTAGGAGGAGATTGCAGAATTTTGTAGAAATCATACAATTTTGTTTTGTGTTATCTACCCGATTATTATAAATAATTCGTTTGGAGTGTTAGGCCAAGATCACTTGCACCCTCTTAGAGTGCTATCCTCTAGAGTATATCAAAGCAATAAACAAGTTCCATCTACTGATGGAACAAGATGAAAATCTGAGCAACATAATTTAATTTTGATAACTCGCACGTCCCTATTGAGAAAACAGGAACAGTTTATTTTATAAGTAAAGACACTAATTTTACATTTATATTGTCAGTATAGTATGGTAGGGGATGCACTCATGGGTGAATTAAAAGATTTTTACAATAAAATATTATATCTACAAAAAGTACCTTCAGAATGGAAGGACAGCATAACAATCCCAATCTTCAAAAAAGGAGAGAAAACAGACCCCAAAAACTATAGAGGAATTACCCTTCTCAGTACAGTTTCGAAGCTGTTGACAAAAATATTGGCAGAAGAAGTGACCAGCACGGGATTATGTGAGGAGCAGCAAGGTTTGAGACACAATAGATCCACTATAGATGCCATATTCATACTCCGCCAAATAGCCGAAAAAGCTATTGAATTCAACAAACCGGCGTTCATGTTGTTTCACAGATCTTACCCAAGCATTTGATAAAGTAAAACTGACAGACGTCATAAAACTCCTAGAAAAAGGAAAATTCATCAGAATATTTTGTCCATCATCAGAGAGCTAAACACCGGCAATCACACTCGTAAAAGCAGAAAATAGAACAACAAGGAATACCCGTCAACACAGGAATTAGACAAGGAGACAGCCTCAGCCCTATATTGTTTAACATCATCATGGATGAAATCATTACAAAAACAAAACAGATTGGAAGGGGATATAGAATGGGAAATGCAGAAATAAAATAATGTGCTAAGCTGATGATGCAGTGATAGTCTCCGAGGATGAAGACAACTTACAAAGACTCTTATATAAGTTCGAACAAACTACAAATAAATATAAAATGAAAATATCTACCCGGAAAACACAATCACTCACTATCAATATCCAAAGAGCCCCGAAGATGCAAACTCGCCGTTTACAATCAAAGTGTAAATAGGTGATGACCTTTAAATATCTGGGAGCAAACATCACGAGTAACAGGAATCTAAAGCAGGAAGTAAGGAATCAAACATCAAAAGCCGCTCTAATATCGGGGTACTTACGAGACAATCTGGAGAAACAAGCACATGAGAATAGGGAGTAAAGTCAGAATTTACAAAACATGCGTGAGACTAGTGATGACATCCGCCGCAGAAACAAGAGCGGAAAACACACAACCAAACGCTTGCTAAGAACAACAGAAATGCGAGTCCTAAGATCCATAACAGGATACACACTATATATGAAAAGGAGTGAGGAAATTAGAGATACCTGTAAGGTTTCGGATGTTATATGGACCAGAGCAAGGAGAAGAGCGTGGAGAGACCATGTAGAGAGAATGGCCGACGACCGAATGGCAAAAATCGCCAAAGACCAAAAACCTAACAGGTCAAGACTCCCAGGAAGACCACCGAAGCGATGGTACGAAAGCTGGACATCAGCATCCCAGGACTAGGAAGTTGAAGAAAAAAACAGGACTCTGAGTCCTAACGTACGAGGAAGAAGAAGAAGAAAATTTGGAAAAAATTTCATTCTAGAATCCAGAAACTCCCCCTCGTCGAATAAATGTTACATGCAACTAGAGGCAAAGTAAAGACAAACTTACCTAAAGTTGCATCGTGTCACCTGGAAAGAAAGAAAACATTCTTTATTATAACATAACGTTTAGTCCAAAAGTGTAGAATGCCATTAAACTTCAGTTGCTTCAGGAAAAACTAAACGTAGTTCAAGCTAAGGGTTTACAGATCGTTCTTACAGGCTTTCTGCAAGCTGGCGTCCCCATTAGTCCTCAAAAAGCTCATACTACACATTGAACACACACTGAAGAGAGATTATCTACCGAACTAGTTATCACTCTATATATCCCGTCGTACGAACCCGAGTGGCAAGACACAAAGGACCGAAGACCTATTTCGTACGTTGCATATCACAGACTGAATATTTAGACAGTTTTCCACAAAACTCATCCGATATTGAAGTTTTTTTCCACATTCTGAAGGCACCCAGCTATAGAATGATGATATAATCATTCGCTTCATCGTCCTTTGGATGAGTCATCAGCGCTTTATTTTGCTGTTCGATTTCAGCTTTTTTAATTGTTGACAATGTTGTAGAAAGTACCAGTTCATACTGAAATATTTTCAATGGCATGTTTCACGTTCCAACTTGTTTGGATGATCGCCGTAAACAAAGTAGCTTTCTCCGGCAAAGATAAACAAATCCTGTGGCGCATTTTTATGCTAAATTAAATGCTCTAGCTATCGGATCAGTCTTTTGTTCGATTTTTATGAAACTTTGAGCCTTTTCAGCTTGATATGTTGTGCACATGGCAGTTCCACATTCAAAACAAACCATAATTTGTGAATGCTTCTCTTTGCTCGAACCATTAAGAGCGACAGAATAATATGTGACTTGATTTTCACATTCGGATTAGCCTTTCGATAGATTTTAATTTTGCTTGATATAATGTGTAAGGGCACTGCAAAAGCTAAATTAACGAAAACTTTTAAAAAATTAAGTTATTTTTTCATGTAAATTGCGCAAATGCTTGTACAAAGATTTTCTTATAATTTTATCATGCTGTGTCATTATATTGGTCGGGGTTTTAATGATTCCTGCTTTTTTACTTCATTTGAAGGTAAAATTTTAGGGTTTATCCCATTCGGGAGGTCCAAATAAGGAAGGTTTTATTTCTTTACCACAACATTTTAGAGACGCCGTTAGATTATTTGTAAAGGAACATTTTTTCGTTTACTATCTAGTTGAACATTGCTTAAAAGTAATATAATCCATGCAAACAGCGCCATAATTTCATTTGTTTAATTTTTATTTATAACATTTAATTATATTGTGATAACTCTTATATTTATACTAATTTTGCAATGCCGAAATATAAAATGACCAATGCTTGAAAGTGATTTGCACACATAACGGAGTATTTAAAAGATCTGTGGGGTTTTGTTCGTGAGAAAACAAACATGAAAGGCGAAATCGATTTTCAAAAAACCCACCAGAAAATTTTAAGCGTGATCTCGTATACGACTGAAAAAAATTGATATCTGATGACTGTATTTTAGGTTTTAGAACATATAGAACTTTCTACGAAGACTAATTTCTGGTTTCTATATGAAACCAACTTAAAATAATAAAAAAAAGAATGTTAAAAATATCAAAACTTGATGTTCATCATAGATGGGTGTAATTAGATATCTGAACTTACTTTTCAACGCTAATGAACTTTCCTTAAAAACAATTTTCGATATCGTGAAAAATAAAGGTGCTTTATTATTGAGCAAAATTTATATTTCCTGATATTAATAATAAATAATTAATAAAAAAGTGTCCCATATGGTGCGAACTTAAGTAGACACACAGAATTAAAAAAAGCTTCTAATCTTCTTCTAATTATTTTCTTTCTCTCTACTAGATAAATAATGGACATAGAAGACGACTTGGAAATTCTTGAAGATAAAACCCAGCAGTACTTATGGGCAAAATTAGAAGAGTTGAAGCTTGAAAACGAAGCATTGCAAGCTGAATTGAACGACAACCAGGAAGAATTATCTAAATCTAATTTACACGATGGCAATTTGCTAGAGATTTCTGATATATGGAAAAGGATACTTAGCTCTAAATGCGTTTTGGGCTTTGAGATTAATTCTCCTGAAAGCATAAAGAATATCAATCTAATGCTAACTATTGATAATGAACCGCATTTAACTTACACTATTAAATATTTCAATCACTCAATGAGGATATAGAGAGTGCGAAAGATTCACAGTATTGCCGGAAGGATTTCGCGTTAATTTCAAATTCAATTTACACATTTAATGAAAAAAATTGCGATAATACAAAACACGTTTTTGTGACTGCTTCTTTTGATTTACCTCCATTTCTACATAAGCATATTTATGTAATACATGGCAATATTCAGTGCAGTACAAAAACAAAAAAAGTATTTAATTATCCATTTCCAAGAGTGGAGTGTTCTGTAGATGATGCTTTACAACATAGTTTATGCTACGAAATTAATTCAATTGCAACTCTTTTAACTTCCGTGTCTTGTTATCATGCCAGAGATTGGACTTTGAAAACAACTGAATTAGTAGTTGATTATCGAAGTGCAATTCAATCCCATTGCCCGTTAACTTATGTACCATTTAAATCTGGAGGGTATTTTCTATCCGATAAAACTCCATTATTTGGCCATTTATCAATCGTTATTTTGAATGTGTACACATTTGAAAAATATAAAATTCTCAAATTTAAAATTTTCGCGGAAAAAAGACAACAGTACGTTTTACTTACTCATTCTATACTTCAATGCTTGAAGAACATTTTTGACGAAGACCGTCCTATAGCAGGTAAACATGATTTTGAGCTTATTCAACATGAATATGGGACAACACGAACATTGAATGATTTTATAACAGAACTGAAAGAGGAATGTGGCAATTTATTAGGGTTTTTTGAGAAGAGTTCATTGAATGCCAGATTACTGCTTAATGATATTGAAACTAAATCAGATTCCACTTATGCACAAGTTCTTATTGATGGGTAGACCATATTCATTTATATATACGCGCTAAACGTTTAAGTATAATTATTCATTTGTTACGTCTATTGCTGATGCAGTTCAATATTTTTTTAAATAAAATATGTGATAATTGCTTCATGTTGTTGTTTTGTCGTTTTTTCCCTATTACTATTTTCAAGATAGAACGACAAGTTTTTAATATGCAGAAAACCCCTCGAATTATGAAGTGTCTTTTGGAAATTCATTTCCACACATGATTGAAAGCTTTTGAAGCTCGCTTGAAAAAGCATATTTGAACTATAATTTAAAATTACTAATAAACTATCACGTGGGAGCAAAAAAAATAACATTTTTATATAATATTCTATTTAGATAATGCATGGAATGGCAATTAGCACAACAAACATTGCAACTACGGATGTTATTTTCTATAGATTGACTAGTTTTACTGATATCATGCTGATTTCCATTCAGAAGAAAGAACATTTACACTAATTAAGTTGAAAGAAAATCCTAATTGTATTATTACAATTAAATATTGTTCCATCAGAAACACTACACACCTAAAATTATTGGGATTTTTCATGTTTCATTTTGCTAAGAATTAAATATTACCTTTCGATCGTCACAATATGATGTAGACATATTGACATGTTTTTTTATAAAGACTCGTATTAATTTTTTTCATTAGTCACTAAAAAAATCCAAATAATATCCTTCATAATTATCTTCCTAAACATACATGTGGAAATAAGCAGCCATATAATTATTAGAAATTTTCTTTACAGATTAAAACAATTTTCAGAAATGGTTTGTCTGTTGCAGAAAAAAAATGAATTGTCGAATATTCATTATGCAGTTTGTACCGTATTTATATTTCATGTATTTTTATCTGGCCAAAATAAGTTGCGACAAACCTGTACCATGTAACATTTAAAACATCTGCCAATGTTGTTTAACCAGGAGCAATTATAATTATCAATGTATGCATCATTATTATAAAGTTTAATTCACACCTAATTGTTGATTCAGTAAAAGCTTAATTTTTGGTTTAATTAAATAGTATTCAGTGCTGTTTAATTCCTTGTTTGAGGTTTGCCTACATGTTTTTTCCCATTTAATTGAAAGTGAAAAGTGAACAATTATTATCTACACATTAAAATGTTAATTTATTTTTGAATATTCTTGTATCAAAAGTGTAGTACAGTTTTCGTCTAAATCCACCCATGTAACCTTTATCATATAATCATATTAATGATTTATTTATACAGCAGCTCTTGAGCTACATACGTTGTAACAGTAATACGCACATTTAATACGACAATCAGCAAATCACAATTATTAAGAAAAAACCCCTAAAAACCTTTAGAATGTCTGATAAATCACGAGACTTTCAATTTGATTAAGTGCGTTTTAGTTCCCGTTCCACACGCAAAAGTAAATCATATATAATCGCATGATTTCATAGGGTTTTTTGTGACTCACATGTAAACACTGTAATTGTATAAGAAAAATTGTTCAAAAATTATCGGCTATATATTCACATAGATACGGTTCGATTTTCGTCAAAATTTACGGTTATTTTGGGATGCAAACAACTGAAAACATTTTAAACAGAAACGGTTTATTAGGATACATTAACCGTATTTATTGCTAGTTCTGTGATTTAATGAATTTATAATTCATTTGGACGTAAATATTGTACATACTCAACACGAAGACTAGTATAAAAGCAGATTTCAAGAATATTTCAATTTTTTGTTGTTTGCAGTTTAAATTGCTGAATTATTTTTATAATAAAAGTTAATATTAAAATGAAGCTTTCAATTTAGATATGAATAAACACTTTACGAGCATATAATGACTTAAATGCTCTTGGATAAATAAAGAAGGGAGATATTCGCTCGTTTTAACTATGAATTGAGATTGACTGTACGAATAAAATATTATTGTCTTCTACATATTTAGTTATCAGGTGTTCAAGCAAATGTACCACATGGTTGAAAATGAACGAAAGTGAATTAATTTAAGTTTGTAGAATGGTTTACCGATTTTATACCTAATACTTTGCCTATAAAATAAGACATTCCTGTATAAGACAGTGACAATTAGAGAACATCAACTTCACTTAGGAGGACATCAAACTGCACATAGTTGAAAAGATTAATGATAAAGGAAATATTAAACTGGCTCACCTTAACTGAATGATTTCTCAATGTCACAAACTCATATGCGACCATGTCGTTCCTTCCACATGGCGTTCATGCTTTCCAGGGTTAACGTGAACTCTCTGACACGTAAAATATGAAATATAAGCAGTGTAACCGCGCGTGTAAACCTACATGTTTCTGCTCACCCCCACAGATGTGATGTTTGCGGATTTTAGATGATTAGAATGCAGTTGATTTACAACCGCTTAACCAACGGCGTTATATCAACTGCGACGCAAATCAAATAATAAGTACAAGTTGTAAAATGGGTGGAATTTATAAATACTACCACCCTATGACAAACAGATTGGAGAAGGCCTCACAAAACTGCAACCTCGACCCAATGCTACTGCTTAACCGCGTCTCCCGCGCTCTACTGAAGATGGTCCAATGCTGTAGATGCGCTTGAAGTGACAACAGCACCATCTCCGTCTTTCTGATTTGATTTATTTCGAAGAGTAAGAGCCAGTACGAGCCCCTTACAGACCGTCAGCCTAGGGACACGTCTTCGCAATTCACATGTCACACCCACGGCGTCCAACCCTCATACAAAAGGGCCAGATTATCCATACTGGTGGCTTCGCAGATTACGTAGTCCACCTGAAAAATCAAATTAAGTTTAATATTTATTTATTATAATTCACTCCAATACATTCTTGGGTTTCAGTCAATTTTATTGTTTATTATTTAAAATGTTACAAATACGTTTCGGTGTCTTTCTCCACCATCATCAGTTTGTCTAAAATATACATTTACAGTTATTATTAATTTATATAAAAATTTTCCATCAAAATTCACACATTAAAATACAAATCACACACACATTAAAAAGTACATCAAGAACATTGGTTTTCAGGTGATGAGGCAGGACAAACATATTTGGGAAAAGACTAGAATCTATTGTTTAGAGATTTAAATTTAATTTTAACTTACGCGTATAGTTGTTTCTACCTTAACATTCAACTGGTCACTGAAGTTCCATATTTTACTCGATATCAAGCGAGCGAAACAAAAAAAACTGTTTATCTTTCGCCTTTTCTTTGCATTCTAGGAATTGCTTGGCAATTCCTCAATATCAGGTGTATTTATTTCATTTACTTGGTCCAATCAGTTCATGCATGCGATCATTTAATTAGTGTATGATACACAGAGCTAAGTCTTGTCTGTGTCTGATCTGAAATTCATTGCATTCTGATGTTTTTTAATCTGTATCATTTCATGGATTCTTCTCTTATTATAGTTGTTTTCATTGATTAATATTTGTGTTATCAAAATCATGCAACTTTTGTTGTGCTAATGCTGTTCCATTTACGTTAACCTTTCTTAAGCTATACTTATGTTCGTATATTCTTTTCTTTAAATATTGCCCTGTTTGTCCTATGTATGTGTTGTCACAGTTCAAACAGTCAATCTTGTATATTACGTTAGGTGTGTCCAACTTATCGCTTCTAGGTTTAAATTTTGTAAAACATTCTTTTGCCAAGTTGTTATTAGTTTTTTCCGCTATAGTAATATTATGTGGTTTTAAAATTTTTTATTTTTGTGTTAATTTCTGGTATGTACGGTAATGATACATTTCACCTTCTTTTTTCTTTTTTATTTTTTATGTTGTTCCATTTATTTGCATTTAAAAACAACTATAATAAGAGAAGAATCCATGAAATGATACAGATTAAAAAACATCAGAATGCAATGAGATTCAGATCAGACACAGACAATCTTAGCTCTGTGTATCATACACTAATTAAATGATCGCATGCATGAACTGATTGGACCAAGTAAATGAAATATAAACACCTGATATTGAGGAATTGCCAAGCAATTCCTAGAATGCAAAGAAAAGGCGAAAGATAAACAGTTTTTTTGTTTCGCTCGCTTGATATCGAGTAAAATATGGAAAATTCAGTGACCAGTTGAATGTTAAGGTAGAAACAACTATACGCGTAAGTTAAAAGTAAATTTAAATCTCTAAACAATAGATTCTAGTCTTTTCCCAGATATGTTTGTCCTGACTCATCACCTGAGAACCAATATTCTTGATGTACTTTTTATGTGTGTGATTTGTGTTTAATGTGTGAATTTTGATGGAAAATTTTTATTAAATTAATAATAACTGTAAATGTATATTTTAGACAAACTGATGATGGTGGAGAAAGACACCGAAACGTATTTGTAACATTTAAATAATAATAAAATTGACTGAAACCCAGGAATGTATTGGAGTGAATTGAAGTACAGTCAGGAAAATATACGAAAATTTATTAAATATAATTTAAACCTCAAGGATTTTAGAACATAACTTTATAGCATGAATTTTGGTTTCAATCGAAAATCGCTTATCAACTTCAATCGAAGTAACAAACCAAGATATATTTATCTTTAAGATTCGAAAATCTCCCAAGCAGTAAGCGATTTTTAATGTCTGAACAGATGGTACGCGGCGGAATCATCTAAAATTTGGTATGTTAATTATTTCGCGTTTACTATGTGTAGACGCACTTATACAATATTCACTCTTTTGTACTGATCCGAATGGACAGCAAAACCATTCTGTAGTTTTCAAGAGTTAAATAAATACCTCCTTTTATTTCTTTGCGACAATATACAAATAACATAATTGCAACTCTTACCTGCTCCTGGGCAGTACATTTTCTCCCAGGATCTGGATCTCTTCCTTCTAACTTCATTTTTACTCTTCGCCAAACGTTGAGTGCGTACGCATTTCTTTGCTGAACTTTGCTCTCAATCTTGCATTTATCTGATGCTAAAACACAGCTCTGTCTTCTCAAGCGAGGTCTATGGCTCACGCTCTTCAGGTCTTGTAGACTCAATAGACCTAAACAAATCACAATGTGAACATCTCATTCTGGTTTTACCTATCATTTCACCCACCTTCGTAAATATCGGGTGTGTTGTTCTTGATGTATTCCAAGTGAAGTAGCATTTCCTCTATCAATCCCTTATTGACTGGGTGGTCTTTGAAAGCATTGAACATCGTGTTAAAATGTTCCGCATACTTTTTGTAGTCGTGAATGAAATACTGAGTGGAATGGCTATAATCATCAATTTTTGTCATAGTTTTTATCAGGCCCTTTACATCTTGCATTAACCGGGACTGTACATTGTAGATAGCCTTAAAGTTATTCACTACAGTTACTAGATTGTCTGTTTCGGTGAACACCGTCTCTTTTTTATCGGCTAGGTTTTTTTGATAAACACTTATTACTTCGGCTATGTGCAAAGCAACTTGGTGCAGCCAACGAGGTTCATTTAGCAGATCCAAGGAGAGCATGTTGAGAATGCTTTCTTCTGCGGGAAGTAAATTTTCGGATCTGGATTCATTATACTGACACGTATATCTCCATTTCTCGTAACAATTCAAAAATATTTTATCGTACTCCTGTGTTGTGTCCGCAGTGGACGATCTCAGTATCTCATGTTGCAAAACTACATTATATAACTGTAGAATGTTTGAAGCAATTTTCTGGACCAGATTTAGCCGACTATCTCTCGAAGTAATCGCAGTTTCAAAGGCAGAGAGTATTTCGCTTACGTTGGGGTTTGCACCTTTAGCCCAATTTAACCTTTGAGACGCCTTTTCAATCAGTTTCTGCTGCCGTCCTTTCGCATCTTTTAGCTGCTTGTATGTTGTCTGAAGATGTGCCAGTTCATTCTGCATATCAAGAACAAATTTAGCCCGACCTGAAGGGAAATTATTAACACAGAGAATTTCGTCGAACATCAAATTGTGCACTGCTAATTGGTTTTGAAATCTAAACGTGCTAGATTTATATACTGTTAATTTTTGTTCAATCTTCTTCGGCTCTTGAATTTTATCCCAAGCTGCTTTCAGAGAATTTTCCAGGCTTGACACTTGTGAGATCAAATTACTAGTAAAAACTCCATCTTTCAATAACAAATTGTAGGACTTATGATATAATTCATCTATCGGTACTTTGCTTTCGGCGCCGATATCTTTTTGCTCAATTTCATGGATTACATCAAGATTTAGTTGTTGCAAAATAAAACATATGGCGTATGTTATTGTCTCTGGTGTCACTCCTAATAATTGCCTGGATATAAACTCGGAAGTAAATTGCTTAACGGGTTTGGTGAGGGTTTCGTCGGAGTAAATCCTTCCGGGTACAATGCAATTAATTCCATGAGCAATTTGCAAGGCCAATGCAAAGAACTCAGATATCGCAACGATTCTTTTCAAGAAAAATATTCTCTAAAATATTTTTTACTTGTGCGTTAAAAATATGAGGCGCGATAGTCTTCGCCTCTTTCACGTGATCGAGTTTCTTCCAAGACCTAGGCAGATCTAACGCTCCTAACGTTGAAGTAAGATTATTGATTTCTTGGTCGATCTTTTCAAATAGTCCATTAAAACCCATTAAAAGCATTTTACCCTGACTTAATGACTCGGCTTGTATGGGAATAAGTGCCAAGTATTTGGTTCTTGTAATTTCGATTTTCTCTAGAACGTAGTCATAGGTCGCCTAGAAGAAATTTAAATACGTTTTAAACAAATTTATAACACTCATTACGCAATGAACGAATGAGTCACGAGGATGTGCTCTGTTAAAAGTTTGCGCAACAGTACTTACATGAACATCAACATGCATCAAGACACAAGTTAGCAGTTTCTCCAGCTCGCTGATCATATCTTGAATAGGTAGTTCTGATTGTGAAATCACTTGATTTAACTCAGCTATCATGATTAAAACGCTTTCTTCATCTGCCTGAATTTTTTTTATCGATTCGGGACAAATAATGGTTTGGAAATTATGATTCAGATCATACAGTCCTTTGTAGACTGCATTTGCTGTCCGAATACCGTCGAGTATTTTAATAAATCTGAAATGTAGAACATTTTTGCGGTTAAAAAACTGAAACAATCAGAACAAGAAGAAATGTATTTACTGAAAATGTTCAACTTACCGCTTATCATCATCTGCTTTTAGAGGGATATGATTTATCATTTCAACTGCTTTTGTACTGTTCAAAAGCAAATCATCTAAAAACCAATCTCCCTCTCGCGAGGTCAACTTTATAAGCCAATTTCCGCTTTTCTGTGCGGCAATTTCGGAAGTCAGAAATACTCTATTCAAAAGTAACAACTCTCCAGCCAATACAAATCTTAAAGCCTTGTCAGAGTCTTTCTCCTTGTTTAGAAACGAATCCATATTCTTCTTCGCCTGATTGTAGGACGCCTCGGCGGAGTGCGGCGAATCTCGGTTTGGAATCATGTTCAGTTCTTCGAATAATTTATTCACCTGAATAAAGTTTTCTTTGTAGAAAGTATCAAGAGTATAGGCGATGCTAACAATGTGGGCAGTGTCTTGCGCCTTGGACTCCAAAAACTCCTTAATTTCCTCAAATACAATGTCGCAGCTCTTCGTGTTTTGATTCTCCAATAGAAATTTCGCCCATTTGTTGTACATATTTATTCTGTGATTCTCGTGATAAGATTTTGGGCACTGAACCAGCAAAGTGAAATAGTCTTGGAATGTCTGAATGCAATTTTGGGTATGAATGTTCAATTTTTCCACCAACTGGCCCACCTAAAAACAAAATTAGATACTTACAAACTGTCTTAACGAATCATTTATATATGAATTTCATACCTCTGATTCAGATTTTTCGCACTGAGTAACTACATCATTTTTGCCAGCATTATGGAGAAATTCTTTAACTAAATCAAAAATATGCATGCTGTCGGCAGGGATGGAAATCTGAAGTTCGAGTAGCCATTGTGAAAATTGCTCGTTTTCATACGATATCAAAACCTGATTATAGGTATTATTATGTGATTCGCAATCTTTTATTATGTCACACAGCCCCTGGAATACAAAACACATAAAGCCACATGAAGTTTACTCATAGACGCAATACGTTACCTTTCTGGCAATGTTCAATGCTTCTTGGCTCTTCACATACGCCTCGTAAAGCGAGGGTAACTTGTACAGAGAATGCTTCTTTGGGCCTTGAGCTTCTGCTTCCTTAACCAAAGCTAATTGCTGATGGAGATCTTGAAGTTGATCTTTAATTTCTTCAATGTCTTTCGTTACAGCAGAACAGGTATTCAAATGCTCTACTACAGTGGGAATTTCATTTAACACTTCGTCCCTGGAAACATTTCAATATTTTCAGACACCAACAATTTGATTAATGCAAGTTAAAATCTGTAAAATATCAATATTTGACCTACTTGTTTTCCAGCCATTCGACTTTCATTTCTGTACATCTCACTTCGAACATCGATATCGTCACTTCTCTTTCCAGTTCCTTTTTAGTTTGCCGTTTGCCTGCTTCACCTATTTTTGTCAATCCTCCGAAAGTAGTTCCAGCCAAAACCTCACCCCCGACTGTCCAATCTATTAAGGGGTCATACACGAAGGCCTCTAACAACGTTAAAAGGGTTTCGCGACCTTTACGCATAGTTTTCAATACGTTTTCACATGCCAAACGGAAAATACCCTGAAACAATTAATATTTGATTAGATAATACAAATCTATGCTTTTGCTTATTGATTCATAGATTTATAAATATTAAATATATATAAAATTATAAATCAGAAACAACACTTGAAGAACATACATCTTGAACACCCAAATGAATATACAAATTTGCCGTCAGTTCTCTGGGGTGTCAGTCTGGACGAAACATAGGAATGAGATAAGAAGGAGCTCAATTACGAAAAATTCAAGAAGTGAAATCAATACTATTCCTAGGAAATATTTTATTCTTGACTAGATGCAACTCTCAAGAGACCAAGAGGATAGGAAAACACCGTCCACTAATCCATTAACTGAAATAATTGCAGTATAACAAGGAGTTTCTCAACGTGAATTACATTAGCCAATGCGTGTTCCCGTTGCAACCATATAATTTTTCATTTCGATGCTTAATTTGCAAAAATGTTCATTTATAAGTTTGAGAACTGAGTTAAAAGCTCCATAGTTACTGATAAGAAATAAAACAATAACTGTGTGCAACTGCTAAGAAACTAGT
>JAJTJO010000548.1:0-11492 GCA_024550625.1 Dendroctonus valens | reverse complement strand
CTGTCTGTCAGTTTGAATCTGTGTAAGTATTGTTTGATATTTCCATGTCCTGGTGCGAATTGTGTCCCTTTGAATGTCGTTATAATTGTATCTCGGCCCACCGTCCTGCGAATGTCGTAGAGTTGTCGTCCTTTGTCACTTTTGTCCCAATAGTCCCGCCATGTGTCATTGTCATGTTTAGTCTTGTCTTGGCCCATTCTTTGTTTGTCTTAGTGTTGTATCTGGTTGTGTCTTCTGTCACGTCCGTAAGTTCGGCGCCGTCACTCGCCAGCCTTTGCGCTATAACGTTGTGTATGTTGTCCTTGTCGTGTCCTTTCGCCCATGCTATCCTCGTCTGCCATCCTTTCTTGTGTCGTTGTTCCATGTGTCGCTGTAGTTCAGTGATTGCCTTTGTTGTCGTCTTTTCTGTTGATGTTTGTGCTGTTTCTTGTCTATCCGTTAGTATCGTAATGTTGGTGTATTGTCTCGTATTGGCTATTAAAATGGCTTTAATTGCCGCGTACGTCTCAGCGTTGTGTATTTTAGTCTCGTCCGTTATTCGTACTTTGTGGTCGTCAACGTCTTCAATGTGTATCCCTATTGCTGTCCGTCGTTCGTTTCACGGCTTGGTTTCTTCTTTTTTGGTTGTGATTTTCTGTTCGTGATGTGAGGTTGTGTCTGTGACTTGTAGGTGTCCATGTTCGGGTGTGGTCTGTCTTGTGTTTTATTCTGGGTGTCCTCTCCGTTGTCTCGTCTGGTCTTATGTACGTTGTGTCTTGCCATAGCTTCAATCCCCAGGGTGGGTGTTCCGGCCAGCACTTGTAGTGCGGCTGTTGGCGTGGTGCTGTTTGATTAAATAGAATGCGCAAGCCCGTCCACATTATAGCGTCAAGTTGTTGTCTTATTTGTCTCGATGCCCTGTGTCCCATACTTTCACTTCTGGATTTTCCTCAATCACACCCGCCAATATTGCTCCCTCGGCCTGACCCCTGTGTATTGCCCTGAGCATAAAGACCGGACGCTTCATCGGGCCCCCATCGGTGTGCTGCACTCCGCGGTTAGCCAGGGCCGTCTTGACCGCTACCTTCTGCTGGGAGCTGGTGCATTTGACCACGACCCCCCCGTCTTCAGGCGCACAAACTCTCGAACCCCCCCGTCTTGTCCTGGGTGATGAGCTCCTTCACCCTGTCTATAGCAGCAGCAGAGCCCCCAACAGCTGGGGCAGGATTTTCACCTCGCAGGCTTCCACGAGGGGAGGCGTCCTCCCCCTCCACCCCTGCCTTAGTCCGTGCCTGTGTTTGGCTGCTTATATTGCTTTTATAAACCCGGCGCAATTACGTTGTATGCTCCTGTTTGTCCTGCTGTTTTGCTCCAGGGTCGTTCCAGTTGGGCTCTCGCCTTTTCCGGTGGATGATCTCCTTTGAGGCTTCCAGTGCACTGCTCCACCAGCCCATCTCGTCACCTCGTATTTGAATTTTGGTGTATGCGAGATCTGTATGCTGCATGCAGATCTGCTGAGCTGGTCCGCCAATGTTTCGGCATCGTCCCAATCCAAGTCGGCGGTTGCCCTGCCAATGTCCTTTCCGAACTTGGCCCAGTTGGTGTTGATGAAGTCGTATATTCGCGCTGCTGTGTTGCAACAGGGTTGCCGATTTCCACTTCAAACCGTACGTAGTTGTAAAGGGAGAGCGTCTCGAATGTCTCAATGTTCCAGTTTCGAGCCGCTGTCCCTCTCACCATCGTTAGGTCGATGTAACTGTTCCTCGTGGTCCTTGGAAGGTCGGACCCTTGTGTGCGTCGTTGGCTAATGTGTAGTTGTTCTCAATCAGCCAACTGACCATTTCCTTGCCTCTCGCGTCGGTTGACGTTCCGCCCCAAACCGCATGATGTGCGTTGAAGTCGCCCCCGACAATGTGTCTCCCATTGCGAGCCGTAGCTTGCTGCTTTCCCGAAATTCATGGAGTCTGGTATTGGTGCGGCCTCGCAGATCGTCGTAGATCGTCGTGACGTATAGCTGTTGCCCTTTTTGCTCCAGTAGTGCGGTGGCCATGTTGTCGCTCGTGAAACCCGTTATTACGGTGTGGTTAATGTTGATCCTGATCCCCAGTTCCGGTTTTTATTTTTTACCGTGCCTCACTCGCCTGTATGTCCCGTCTGATTTGTGGAAGACGTATGGCTCTTGCACCAATGCCAGATCTATGCCGTTGTCCTGCATGTACCTCTCCATTAGTCCGGTTGCCGCCTTTCCTCTATCAGCGCTAAACTGCAGAACCTTCATTTGTGGTCGCGTTGTTTGCAGTCTCCCTGTCAGCGCCGCAGTTCACCCTGGTTTGTTGGTGTTGCGCAAACTTGCAGGCGTATGTTGGGAACCGCCAGTCCCTGTCCGCGTGCTGCCACTCCTGTTTAGCAATTGCCTGCCTTTTGCAGTTAGGGCAGTTCACTTCCTGCGATAGGCATTCGCGACTGGCATGCGCTCCTCCGCACGTGTATCATTTTGCCTGTTCTTTGCAGTGCTTGGCCACATGTCCAAACATGCAACAGTTGAAACACTGAGCGTCGTTTACGTCCTCGACAATCCCGACTTCGCTAAGGTCCAGGTAGATCCTTCCCTTTCGCATCATTATCTGAAGGCTTCGGGCTCTTTCACCACATTTTCCCTGTTGTTCCTGTAGCGGTTTGCCCACCGTCTGAGGACCTTCGCTCTCCCTGCGAGGTTCCATCCCAGTTGCTCACAGTGTTCGGGATTCTCTGCCGTGATCGCTTGTATCAGCTGCTCGTCCGTGTAGCCAGCCTGGATTCCTATGACGGTCAGCCTCGGCAGTGTACGTGTGAGGTGCTTCAGTTGGATGTCTGGTCGCCCTCCTATCTTTGCGTCCATCGTCTTCTGTTGTGCCTCATGCTTGTACTGTATGGCTATCTGTCCATTCCTCGTTGTGGCGATTCCTCGGATCCTTCCCGTTTTGGGCCTCTTCCTGTGCCACCTCTTTATGATCTCGATGACTTCTGCAGGTTTCTTGCCTTCTGGTACCTTGTTATGAATTTTACTTCTAACTATAATTATTTTATCTCGGGCGTGAATTAGAGCAAGCGCTAACTAGTACTTTGCGGCTAGTGAACAATATTTGGAACGCCCAATAGACAATACAAAATTTCGCACACTCAAATTCAACTGCACAACTGATGTATTTAAACAAGTAAACAATTTTACTGAGAGAAAGAAAATTACAAAATATATAAATTTACTTAGAGTGTATAACTCAGATATTTTTGGTTGCACCCTTAATATATGGATACCTTTACTTCAATCAAGCCTTGATGGTGAAGGGGAAGGATCCTGAGGGGGACCGGCTGGAGTGATCACTTCAGTCAGTGGCCAAAATCCACAGTAAAGGGGTACCAAAATATATAAGGAGGACTCAGGTCCGACTGTGAATCGCATTAAAGTAAAAAAAATGACTGAATGCAGACGAACTTGAATGTTTCAGCACAAGCAGTTAACTATTAAACATTAATAAGTCCAGTTATAAAAAAATAATGTGATAAAAAACTGAAAAAAAACAAAAGTCTTCAGCAAAAGTTGGGCGCCAGCATGCTTCCAAGTAGTATACAAAAATGCAAAGTCTACCAAAATGGAAAACACTAGAATCAGTCTCAACGTCAAAAGTCCAATGGTCCGCTGAGGTTCCCCAAAAGAGCTGGTTTTTAATTGCTCCACGGATCTCGGATCAATTACACGTAGTCATATCGGCCATCATGGATTCGTCATTAGAATAGCTTTTCCCAGTGAAAAGAAAATGCTTCTTGCAATCTATGCACCATCAAGGAATTTCTCGATTCTAAAATCCCCCAAAAACCGACCATGCGGTAGCGCTGAACACTTTCAAAAATTCAAAACCCGACCATGCGGAATAAACTCGAAAGACCTGCCGATCTGATCGTCACGGCCTAATTAAATCTTCTCAACCCAAAAATCTACCGTTACACCAGTAGAAGTTTTTCCTTCCCCCATCCTTCTGTTGGCGCAGGAATCAAAAATCACCAAATTCATTGGCCCTAACTTACACGTGATCCCGCAATCTGCTAAACATTTCTTTCACCTGCGAAAAGAATCGCCAAATTTGTTAGATTCGGATTTTACAGCCAAAATTTAACTCTATGATGAAAAAACCCAAACAGATATGCTTGGCAAATAACTTGAAAACGCATACCGAGGTCGAAAACAAATTAAGAGGTTTACGGCAAAATATTTGCACGTAACAACCTGCACCAGGGTGATGAGCTTCTCTCGTTTCTCTAGTGTTTTCCATCCCGGTGCATTCTCATTTTTGCCGTTTCCCTGCCCTGTTATGTCAGCGTAGATCCGCTTTACTTGCCTCCTGGTTCTCCTCTGAGGCTTTTCTGTTTGCCATTCGGCTTCAGTTTCCGTGTCCGTTGGCGTCTCTACTTGGGTGCTTTCGGTGGCTAGATGTCTGGCTGTTAGCCTGCTCCGTATCCCCGTGACCGGTCTTGGATGGTTTCCTTTTGTCACTCTGCTCGGCGCTGTTGTGGCTTTCAGATCCTTCCTGATTTCTTTGATATCAGCTGCCATTGCCTTCATTTGTGTCATCATTTGCTGCTGCTGTTAGGCCATGATAACGCTTGTATCCTGCTCTTGCGCCATCGTACCCCTTGTTGGCTGTCCGTCAGTAGCCCTATCCATATGTCTGTCAGTTCATTACGTTGCGCAGCACTGTTTCCCGGTCCTCTTTGTTGAATTGCAGTTTTCCATTTTGGTATCTGCTAACCGCTTCGATTATGGACTGTTTGGCCCTTATCGCTTGTTGCGTCGTTTAGCTTGACTTTTTTCGCTCGACGGTGTTCTTGTCCATTTCTTCAGTCAGTCATGCTTTTGGGTTTTCACCGTTTCCTTTTCCGTTTCCTCATCATCTGCTTGCCGCCTCCTTATCTTCGCCTGTTGCGTGCAGTGTGCTGACCGATGCCAGCAGGGAGACCAGGTTGGATTGTTGCTCCGCACTGATTGTCTTGGTTGCTGGCGGCCGATGGCGTGAGAGTGAATATGGCTACAGCGGTCCTCCGTTCTTGCTCGCTCTTCTTTTCTTCTTCCTTTTGCCTCCCTCGCTATTGTTTCCTCCTGTGTCACTCATTTCACTCACTTCACTTCGCGCGGGTAAATCGCGGTGCCGTTTTCAGAGTCAGCTGTCAGCCGTCAACTATCAGCTGTCAGCCGTCAACTATCAGCTGTCAGCAATGCGCGGGTAAACCACGGTGGCCGGCCACCTTCAACCGAACTGTCAACCGTCAGCGAAACGCGGTAGGTAAACAAACAAATATACACAAATAAACAAATACGCAAACAAGCAAATAAGCAAATTAACAAATATAAACCAATAGCAATAAATTGTCATATAGAAATATCACATCGGCAGCGTCGCACTTTTCGTCCAACTAGCGAAAAGTTCACAACGGCACCACCTCTTGCCTGAAGGGTCGAGCGAACCTGAAGAAAGCTCGGATCCCTAGCCTTCGGAGATAGAAAAGTGGCCGTTCTCTAGCTTTATTCGCCCTATCTATGCACTAAAATGGAATTTTCTGACTTTTATCTATTGATAACTCTTAATCCTTTTGCTCGTTTTTCACCAAACAAGCACACCCCGTTTCGCTAAATGTCCTCTTTAATTAGATACCGATTTCGATTTCAACTATCCACTTTTCGCGGCACTGTGCCTAAAGGCCCTTTAACAATGGAGGAGCGCTCGAAAATCCGACCGCTCTCTTCCGTTGTATAAACCGAACTGTATAAATAAACTGTGTTTACATGTTGATGGGTTTGTTACCCGGGTGCCTACCTTCCGGTATACCCCTTTTCCCCTTTTTTTGCGTAAGCCACCCACTATCTGCCGAAAACACTGTCACTTGAACGCTTTCGCCGTACCTTGGACCTCCTCCCTCCATTTAGGGGAAAGAAGACCTTAACCTAATTGATGTACATTTTCCCTAATCTGTATCTTATTTCTAATCCTTTCTTATTTCTAATTTCAGTAAAGTGGCCCTTCGTCTTATATTGTATCAACATAGTCAGTGTTGTTTATGAACCCACGATTGGATGTCGGAACAAGTTCGTCTGAAAGTCGACACTTTAAAAGAAGCGAACGGTTTAAAATGTTGATCTTAATAGGCAAAATTTCAGAAAATGATTAGTTTTATTTTAACTTGCAATTACATCTTTGTAAATATTTGGAATATTTAGAAAATTGAATTTACAAAAAATTTTTTAATTGGATAAATGAATGATGATAATTGATTTATTTAAATGGATTGAGATGGATTTTGAATTGTTAAATAACACTTGAGAAACCTAAGGAAGAAAACTAACGTTTACCGCAAGAACTCTTGTCCTGTTTATATTAACACCGCAAAAGAAAATAAAGCACGCAAACTGTGGTTGACAACCCGAGAGCACGAGAAACAATCTTTCGCACAAGCGGATCGTACCACGGCTAGTTGAAGACACACTGGACACATACATACATACAAAACATTTATTAAAAATTACAGTATAAAAATTTCACGCCAAAGACGGATAAACGCCGCAGCTGTGGCTAGCCTGATATTCGGACCATTTCCTTCCGTTCAGCATGTCTAAATGGCAGCCCATCGGTCCATGTCCTGGGGTTACCCTTACATGGACGTTCACCGATCTGGCATCCGCACGACAACGAAAGGAGAGTAATCTTTAAATGGCGGTTTTGTTTTATTCAGGGGCATTCATTGAGGAAAAAAGGTCTTCCTAAAGGGAAGCCAAAAACCCCTTTTGCTTCGGCCTTCAAGTCTGATTCTGCCAGGCATGGCGTTAGCCAGCGGTTGTTTCAACGAATATATGGCCTAGGCCACGCCCTCCTCGCTCCGATTGGTGCAGGACCAGCCTGCTTCCCTCGGAACAAGTCAGCGTGGATTCGGTCAGCCTGCTGGGAAAACTAAACCTGCATTATGCAGGAATTTCGTTGTTGTCACGTGTTGTCGGGGACAAAATCCGCATAAAATATGGGCAGTCGCTTATACAGGGGACCGTGCGTTGGGCGATCGTTTGCTCTAACTTGGGTAAGATTTCGCGTCAGGACAGAGCTTTGCACTCCGCTATGATAGAATTTGGCGGAGGTGGTATCTATATAGTCGCCTATATAGGCCACCTTTGTAGCTTCGTGCAGTTCAGTTATTCTGGTGTATCTGTCAGCGGATAAGACGCCTCTTAGGAACCTGTTTTGGGTCACCTGAAGACGCCGTCTAGTGGTGTCGCTAACAGAGTGCCAGATAGGGGCGCCGTATGTAAGTAAGGGCCTTATAGTGGAGGTGTAGAGCAGAAGTTTATTTCGAGGTGATAGGAAACAATTTGGCACCAGAAGAGAGTATAACTTTCTTCGGGCCATGGCAGTCTTTTGTACAGCATAGTCAACATGCTTATTGAAATGGAGTCGGGCGTCTAGTTGGAATCCCAGGTATTTCACCTCTTTTGTTGGTTTGATAGGAGTATTTTGAACCACGAGTGGTGATAAGATTCTGTTGTTAGTGAATTTGCGCGAAAAGATATTAAGTTTCGTCTTTCTGGGATTCCCTTTAAGTCTCCATTTGTCAAAATACGGCGTCAATAAACTCAGGTGATGTACAATGCGAGATTTGGCAGCCTGAGCATAAAAAGACGATGCGTAGATAGCCGTATCATCAGCGTATAGTGCTATTTTTGTAGTGGGAAGTTTTGGAATGTCTGCTGTGTACATGTATACAGCAGCGGCGAAATCACTGTTCCTTGTGGTACTCCTGCCGCGATGCGTCTTTTGGCGGAAGTGGAATTCTCCACTTTCACCTGGATGGAACGGTTTTTCAGGTAAAACTCTATAAGGGAAACTAGGTAGAGTGGCAGTGAATGCACGGCAAACAACTTGTACAGCAGGCCTGTGTGCCAGACTGTGTCAAACGCCCTTTGCATGTCGAGAAGCAGCATAACCGTACTTTGAATCTTATTAAATGCTGCATAGCATCCGTTGCGGCCCTAGCAGTCTGTAGGGTTGTGTTGTGTCTTGGTCGAAAGCCAAACTGCTCAACCGGGATTAAACTTTGAAGCTCGGCTGCTGTCTGTAATCTCGAATATATGACCTTCTCGGTTAATTTGCCGAGGGTGTTCAAGAGGGAAATTGGCCTATAAGAGGCGGGTTCGGTCGGATTTTTGACCGGCTTTAAGATGGGGATTATTACAGCGTTTTTCCTGTCCTGTGGGAAGTGCTGCAATTTAAGGACTGCGTTGACTATTTGTACCATTAGCACAATAGTTTTCCGCGGTAAGTTTTTGAGGAGTAAATAAGGGATGCCGTCTGGCCAGGGGGCTTTTCGGCCTGGGAGGCGCCGAAGACACGATTGTATCTCCGACGGGGTTGTTATATACGAATGCAAAATCGAGGGTGGTATAGGATACTTCCGTTCTACAAAAACAGCGGTCTGTCTTTCAATTTCGTTACCCTGAAGGGCTGGTTGGACCTTGTGTACTTCTGCCAAAAAGTCGGCGAGCAGCTCGCACTGGTCACTGGTGGTAATATAACTCCGCCCCTCTTTTTCTAGAGCGGGACTTGCTCATAGCCTTTTTGCAGACTTCTCGACAGTTTCCACAGTGAATTGTCACGGGAGTCAGATTTCGGAGTTTCTCCGCCCAGGTATAATCCCTGTATGCGGAGATTTCGCGCTGTATGTGTCGTGCAAGATCTGTTGCCATTATGCGTTCGGCAGATTGCCTGAATCGGTGCCAACGCTTCCTGATTCTATTTTTCGCCTTAATAAGGTTCAAGATTTCCTCAGGAAGGTTGTCGCGCCGCGGTCTGTTCGGAACTTTTTTGGCCAAAGCTTGCTGTGTCCGTTGTATATTCCTGGTCAGACCTTTTACCGCATGCTCTAGAGCTTCGACAGTATCAATCTGTCCCGGAATACACGTCAGGTCTTGTAGTCGTTTCCGATATTCGCGAAAATCTAAATTTTCGTATGAATATCGAAAGTCGTTCGTTTTTTGCGCTTTAAATCCCTAATGTCGAGGTAAATGGGCAAATGGTCACTGCTGAGGGCGTCTATAACCACCATCTCCGTGAAATTGGCGAGTCCTTTGGTATTCCGAAATCAAGGAAAGATGGCTTCATTCCACTGTTTGGATAATGCGTTGGGTATGAAGTGGGTATAACTAGTAGGCCATTGTCGCGAGCGTAGATGGCTAGGAAATTGCCAGCTGCGTTTTTCCGCCCATGGTTATTAAATAGTGGATGGCGGGCGTTGAAATCTCCCATAAGCAACACCCTATTGGTGTTTGAAAAAAATGGATCAACGTCAGTGGCCTCTAAGCGAGTAGAGAAGTCGAGTACCCAGAGTAGATCAAAACACCATCATAAAGCTCAACGCCAACGTTCTCTATTACTGACTGCCTGCATGGCAGTCTCCTGTATGGGATCGTTGCTTTGATCGCTATGGCCACTCCACCCCTTAGACCGGGCATATCGGCACGCTCGAGCCTGTACCCCCGGATTGTGATTCTTTCTCCGGGGCGCAACCATGTTTCAGGGACGAAACGCTGCTTCTCCGCCGGGACTTGCGCCTGTTTGTATATGTAGAGTGGGCAAGCCTGGTCAAAGCTACGATGAGGCCCACCACAGTTAGCGCATTTTAATGTAGCTCCAACGGGGCAGGCGGTGATTTCATGATCCCCAGCGCATCGGGAGCATTTAAAGTCCCGGTGGCAGTTCCCGGAGACATGGCCCCAGTCCTGGCATCGACGACAATGTGTCAGGGTCTTCCGGTTTTTGCGGATTTCCCACGAAACCCTGACACTGCACAACACCCTGGCCTCGGCGTTAAGCCTTGGTAGGGTTGCCTTGCCGCTAGTGACGACCAGGTAGAGCGGCCTGAAGAGTGTCTTCATTTTGAAGACACTTCTCACCTCCAGTCCTTGGTCTCCCAGATCCTGCTTTATGGCAGTCGGATCGACATTCCCTTCCAGGCCCCTCAGGACAAACGCGTCGGTTTTTTCTGACGAAGGGGCGTAGGTATGGAACTGGCTCTTGTTCTCCTCCAGGGATCATTTCACACCGCCGCCCAGTCCATAAAGCTGCTGCCGTACACGATTAACGAAGCCTTCGTGTACTTCAGCGTGAAAGGCTGACTGGTGATTGCTTTTTGACTACCAATCAGCATTGTGTGATTGCTGGGTTTTCCAGCGATCACAATTGGCGGCGGCTTTTCTGCCTTCTTGGGCTTGTTTGCAGTTGCTGCAGGGCTCTCAGCTATCGCTTCCCGTTTAGTCCCTACGCTGGTGTTGGGAAGTGTTGGAGGCTCCTACGATAGGCGGCTGGATGGGCCTGAATCGGTTTTTCAGCGTCGTGAAGTCCTCTGGAACAACAATCAGCGTACTCCACGCTACAGTCTTTCGCGGGACGACGAATCCGTCATGCGCTGCGCCCGCTGAAGTCGCCTGCGACACTTCTACAGTTTCCTCCATTGCTGATTATTTTGGACCGGGCTTAGTGACTCTGGCGATGTTGGGTCAGACTTGGGCACTCTACCCCTTTTCTTGGTCCTGGACCTAAGAAAATAGCTCCCTTGAGAGCCCTGATCCGACTCGGATTCCATAGATCTTCCGGGATTCATCAATCTTATCAAGCAAACCCGGTAGTTGGCCGATAAGGAATGTTTTAAACTTTCTTTGAAAAAACGCACAATACAGATAACGAACACAACTTTATCGAAAATGTCGCACGATTTCGCTCCGCAGCACGTCCACACTCGGCAAACAACGATGCGAGACTATTCGCGAATAGAATAGGCTAGATAATAAGGATAGAGCAGGGAAAGTGTACACAGTTGGATTAGTTAAGATTAGGATAGATCCCTTTCCCCGCTGATTGGTTGGGAGGAGGTCCAAGATACGGAGAAGGAGTTCGGATGGTAGGGGTTTCTCAAAGATAGTGGGTGTGCGGAAACGCGACACGGGTGAATGGGGTATGCCGCAAGGTGGGAACCCGAGAAGAGCGGCGACGTTCGGAACACAAGTAACCACAGTCTCATTCGAGCTAGCTCAACCGTAGAGAACGGTCGAAATTCCGGGAGCTCTCTAGTGTATCGTATTGGGATAGGTTGGTTAGGGTAGGTTCAAGGTAGTTTGTTTTTGTTATTTTTTTTATCTTGTTCTCTTTCGGTAGGTTAAGGCCAGACTGGCAACGTAGTAATATCATATATTGGAGAATAAAGGTCATGAGGGATGTTGTCCTCACTTGTGATGCAGAGGGTGGGTGGACGCCTTGCAGGGCCTCGTGTTTCGGGATTTTTTTTGGTCGCTGGTTTCTTCGGGCTCTTTTGCTTGGCACAGTGGTTTGGCTAGATTGGGGGAAAACAGGATCCACTAGGCGAAAGCCAGGAGGGTCGCCGAAAAACATAATTTAAGTCATGTATCGGATCCTTCGGATCTAGTTACAAACAAAGTTGATTTTCGA
>JAJTJO010000546.1:0-79869 GCA_024550625.1 Dendroctonus valens | reverse complement strand
TCCCTCAGCATGAAGAAGGGTGCTGTTAATGCGATCTGAGAGTTTAACCTCAATCGGGTCTCGAGAAGGCATTTGAGAATTTCCAAACTTCTGGTGGAAATTCTTGAAACGCAGTCCGGACTTCCAAAATTCGTCTGGCTCAAACTAGAAGATATTGAATCGCGATTTTTTCCTCAGCATGAAGAAGGGTGCTGTTAATGCGATCTGAGAGTTTGACCTCAATCGGGTCACGAGAAGGCATTTGAGAATTTTCCAAACTTTTGGTGGACATTCTTGAGCGCAGTCCGGACTTCAAAAATTCGTCGTGCCAAACCAGAAGATATTGAATCGCGATCTTCTTCCTCAGCATGAAGCAGGGTGTTGATGCAATCTGAGTTTGACCTCAATCGGGTCACGAGAAGCATTTGAGAATTTTCCAAACTTTTGGTGGACATTCTTGAAGCGCAGTCCGGACTTCAAAATTCGTCTGCTCAAACTAGAAGACATTGAATCGCGATCTTCTTCCTCAGCATGAAGAAGGGTGCTGTTAATGCGGTCCGAGAGTTTGACCTCAATCGGGTCACAGAAGGCATTTGATAATTTTCTAAACTTTTGGTGGGCATTCTTGAAGCGCAGTCCGGACTTCCAAAATTCGTCAGACTCAAACTAGAAGATATTGAATTGCGATCTTCTTCCTAAGCAAGAAGAAGGGTGCTTTTAATGCAATCTGAGAGTTTGAGCTCAATCGGCTCACGAGAAAGCATTTGAGAATTTTCCAAACTTTTGGTGGACATTCTTGAAGCGCAGTCCGGACTTCAAAAATTCATCGTGGTCAAACCAGAAGATATTGAATCGCGATCTTCTTCCTCAGCATGAAGCAGGGTGCTGTTAATGCGATCGGAGAGTTTGACCTGAATTGAGTCACGAGAAGACATTTGAGATTTTTCCAAACTTTTGGTGAACATTCTTGAAGCGCAGTCCGGACTTCAAAAATTCGTCGTGCCCAAACTGGAATATATTGAATCGCGATTTGTTTCCTCAGCATGAAGAAGGGTGCTGTTAATGCGATCTGAGAGTTTGACCTCAATCGGGTCACGAGAAGGCATTTGAGAATTTTCCAAACTTTTGGTGGACATTCTTGAAGCGCAGTCCGGACTTCAAAAATTCGTCGTGGCCAAACCAGAAGATATTGAATCGCGATCTTCTTCCTCAGCATGAAGAAGGGTGCTGTTAATGCGATCTGAGAGTTTAACCTCAATCGGGTCACGAGAAGGCATTTGAGAATTTTCCAAACTTTTGGTGGATATTTTTGAAGCGCAGTCCGGACTTCAAAAATTCGTCGTGCCCAAACCAGAAGATATTCAATCGCGATCTTCTTCCTCAGCATGAAGAATGGTGTTTTTAATGTGATCTGTGAGTTTGGTCTCAATTGGGTCACGAGAAGGCATTTAAGAATTTTCCAAACTTTGGTGGAAATTCTTGAAGCGCAGTCCGGACTTAAATATTCTTCGTGCCCAAACCAGAAGATATAGAATCGCGATCTTCTTCCTCAGCATGAAGAATGGTGTTTTTAATGAGATCTGTGAGTTTGGTCTCAATTAGCTCACGAGAAGGTATTTGAGAATTTTCCAAACTTTTGGTGGACATTCTTGAAGCGCAGTCCGGACTTCAAAAATTCGTCGTGCCCAAACCAGAAGATATTGAATCGCGATCTTCTTCCTCAGCATGAAGAAGGGTGCTGTTAATGCGATCTGAGAGTTTGACCTCAATCGGGTCACGAGAAGGCATTTGAGAATTTCCCCGAACTTTTGGTGAACATTCTCGATGCTCAGTCGGGATTTCAAAAAATCGTCGTTCCCAAACTAGAAGCGATTGAATCGCAACTTTCTTCCTCCACATGAACAAGGGTGTTTTCAACTTTAATTCAAAAGAAATTCGTGGGTTCCAGTCAATTTGATTGTTTATTATTTAAAATGCCACAATACGTTTCGGTGTCTTTCTCTCCACCATCTCAGTTTGGTTGTAGTGGCTGTTTCCACCTTCACATTTGACAGGCTATTCTTCTATAAAACTTCCTGATGAAGATAATGTGTGGATCTTATTGATTGGAGATCCAAGAATGGTCAGGTCCACTCAACTGATCCCTTAACGTGCATTTTTAACTTTCCATGCTTCATTGCGCTCTAATAATTCTTGCTGCTGCGAATCCGTTTCGTCAGATAATTAATTTAAAGCTGCCTACGTCTGTTGCAGTAGCAGGAGTTTAAATTTAAATTGTTTATATGAGCTATTTAAATCAGATTTCTGTATATTCTTAACGTAAATAAAATGCAATTTTGTTGGCTTTCTGTGACGGTAAATAATTATTTATTTGCGTTCGTTTCCGTATCTCGGGCCGTTAAATGTTGTTTTCATAATGAAGCGATCGCCAGCCAGTTCGGTTTACAAATTGTTAGATTTTTTATGGGCGCAATAAAATTCATTTTATGACATTGTCAGGAAAACACGCTCGCAAATTGTTTCATAGTCATTTACGCTTAGGTGCTTATTAATTGGGGATGAAGATGCGCTTGCTACTTGGGAATAGAGCAGGTAGTAGTAGTAGTAGTAGTAAACATCTTTATTTCTAAAAAAGGCTATCGACCTATCGGTCTTTCTGCCCTTGTTTAATACATGCAGTCTTAATCTAAATGGAAAACAAATATGAAAATTCTCTTATTCTAGGTTAACAATACTATTAAATAAATAAAATTTCAGTGGCAAGAAGAAATTATTTTATTGTCCACTAGTCCGTAGCGTTTGTAAGTGTTCGAGTAGCGTTAATGTAGGGAAACGGAAGCGGGATTGTCTGGTTGGTCTTGTAAGACAAAGGGGATTCAGTATGGTCCAGTTGTAGGGGTTGTTTGTCCATTTTGTCTGTAGCTGTATGAGTCTTTCCGAGATCTTTGTCATGTTTGTGCGTTCGTATAGTAGTTGGGTGGGGGGGTTGTGTAGTGGGTTTTGGGGGTGTCTTATTCGTGTTATAGTCTTAGTGCAATTTGTTCTGTTGTTTGTGTATAACGTTTGTCCTTTCTGTTCCGTTGGTCATGAGTATATGTCCAAAGTCTAGCAAGGGTCCTACAAATAGCTTTATATATTTGGTGGCGGTGTTTGTGCTAATTCCTCTGTCTTTGTAGGTTAGTGATCGGAAGTGTTTTGTTCTCTTTATTGTTTCTGCCCTGATGTTTCGTATGTGTTTAGTGAATTTAAGTTTGTGGTCAATTGTGATTCCAAGGTATTTTACGTCGTTTTTTTGGTTGGGTCGTTTGGCCGTCTGCAGTTATTGTAGGGGAAGTCAGCGTTGAGTCTGTGGTTTGTGAGCAGAAGTTGGTTTTTTTGAACGCGTTTGGTGTTAGTCCCCCATTTATAAAACCATGTCATTGTGTTGTTTGTTAGTGTTCGGAGCCTTTGCGCTGCTCTCTCAGTAGGTTTTGTTCATGTACAATAAGTGCCGTGTCGTCTGCGTATTGTAATATGTTTGCCGATCTGTCGATTTGATTTTTATCTGGTAAGTTGTAATTGTATATGTCATGGCAGGAGCAGGTATTTTCGTTTCGAGTTCGAGTAGTTTTCCGGTTGGATGCTGAATAAACGTATCAATAACTTTTTATGACAGAAGAAATTATTTTTTATTGGTCTCAACTATGAAAATGAAGCAGTTCAACGACTGTTAGATGGTCCTGTCCTTGGAACCAGCAGGTTCCGATGAAACATTACCATAATCAACCAATTAAGTAACACCATTCGAGGAATGTATGGGGTTTTAGAAAATTTCGTTTTTTCATCACTATACCGGAATTTTAAAAAATAAAATGACGCTTTAAATAGGCGGGCCGATTGTAGGTCAAAAAACTCGAGTGTATCCAAGGAATTTTCAGTGGCAAAGTATTAACTAACTAACTAAGTTCTCCGGTCTGCAATTCTAGAGCGGGCTTGGCACTGAAAAATACAGCACAATCTGGGAAAATGTCTTAATTTGCTAATTTATTTTTGCTTGCCAGCATGATTCTCATTTAAGTTGAGTATTCATTTGTTGTTGCACCAAACTTCTTGCTTTCCTCTACTTTGGGGGATGGTAGTTTCCCGCGCTCTAAAAATCTACGGAAGAATTTCAAGTTCTTAAAACCTTCCTGGTTTATTAACGTCTTGTTCGTGATATTTTCAACTGCTGGAGGCAGTTTTGTGGAGTTTTATTCAAACATCGAATTCTTTAGACATTTTCCGGCTTGGAAGGCAGCAGCTTGAATGTCCAAGTAAACATTTCTTGGCCTTTTCCGGCAATAATGCACAATTAGTGCGATTAACTTGCTAAGTAATGAGCAAAGTTACCCGTTGAACTCGGCCTAATTTCCCTGAGGAGTGAGATGCGTTAGGATGTGAATCCTTTCTTCGAATGCCTCCTTCTAATTTGTTTCCAATGCTGCTTAAACTTGAGGAATTTTCTAGATTAGTTTTCCCAGTTGATTTCACGTCGGTTTTCTTGAAACATTTCAATTTTCTGACTTGGCGCGTTTTGCTATTTTTTGTGTTTTTGGCGACAAAGCTGCTAGATGCATAAGTGCCGCCCTTAATTGACATTTAAATGGATATGTTTGTTAAAAATCTCTTGGCGTATGAGATTTGCAGGGAATTTTTGATGCTTCCTAATGGAATAGCGCTGTTTTATGAGTAGTGCCATTTTAATGCGGCAGCTTACAGAACGTGGAAAATGGAAATTTGGCAAATTTTAAATTACTTCAACTCCATTTCGCATAGAGTTTTAATGAAATAACTCATCCAGCTTACACATGGTGTAGTTTGTGTAATAATGTCACTGATGGAGATTTAGTATGGCCCGGCGAATTTACGAGCCAATAAATTGTGTTCTGTCTCAAGCGACTGGCAGCGTCCGGATTTTTTTCTGGAAATGTTTCCATCATCTTCCGAAAGATTTTCTGCTTGTTTGCCTTCATGAATATCATTTTACTCATGGCTCATGAGTATAGGGCGAGATTTTTGCTCGATAGGATCAATTGCAAGGTGTAGTGTTGGCTTCGAGCCAGATGTTTGACATGTTGTAGGCAAGTTCCTGTTGGTGTTAGCTTAGAATCTGAATGTATGGATGATCTATGGAATATATTTTCCGCAAAATTAGAATAAGTCGCTTTTCGCGATCAAAATTGGCCACGTTCCAATATGAAAACGTCATTGATCAGAGCCTAATAATTCTTCGTGCCGCAATCTATAAAAATACTTTCGTTGGTCAGGCGGTCCTGGGAAGTTGGGTTTTGATATCAAAGCTTAAGAACAACTGGAGATTATCGAGTTTTTATGCTCCTAATGTCTTCCTGGCACGATTTGGAAGAAGAGTGTTTCTAGTGTGATCCACAGAATTTGGTCTCAATCGGCTCACGAAGAGATTTTTGGGAGTTTTTCAAAGCTTCCAAGTGGAGATTCTGATTCCTCGCGCATTTCAAACAATTGTCGCTCCCAAACCAGAAGAAATAAAAGCGCGATTTTCCTTATCAGCTTGAAAAGAGCATTTTTAATATAATGTCTGAGTTTCGGTTAATCGGCTGACAAGAAGGGTTTTTGAGATTTTTTTAAATCTGGGATTTAGGAACAAATCTGGAGATTTTGGTACCAGCGTCCGGATTTTAAAAATGCGGTCGTTCACAAACCCGAAGAAATTGAATCTGGACTTTCTTTCTCAACATAATGAAGTGTTTTTTAATGTGATCTGGGAGTTTCGACTCAATTGTGTAGCGACGACGTTTTTGAGAAATTTTCAAAGCATTAAGTGAACATTCTTGAACCGCATTCCGGACTTCAAAAATTAGTGGTTTCCAAACTGGAAGAGATTGTGGCGCGAATTTATTTCTCGACATGAAGAACAGTGTTTTTAATGTGATCTGTGAGTTTGGTCTCAATCGGCTTTCGAGATGGTTTTTGAGAATTTTTTAAGCTTTACGTGGCAATTCTTGTAGTGCAGACCGGGCTTAAAAAATTAGTCGTTCCCAAACTGGAAGAGATTGAAGCGCGATCGTCTTCCTCAATATGAAGGAATGTATTTTTAATGTGACCTGAAAGTTTGGACTCAATCGGCTCACAAGAAGTTTGTTGAGAATTTTTCAAAACTTTATCTGGAAATTCTTGTTGCAAAGTCCGAAATTCAAAAAGTCGTCGTTTCCAAACTAGAAGCGATTGATGCGCGATTTTCTTCCTCAACATAAAGAAGGGTGTATTTAATGTGATCTGCAAGTTTCGACTCAATCGGCTAACGACATGGTTTTTGAGAATTTTTCAAACTTTACCTGTAAATTCTTGTTGCAAAGTCCGAAAGTCAAAAATGTGTCCTTTTCATACTAGAAGCGATTGATTCGCGATTTTTGTTCTCAATATGAAGAATGGTGTTTTTAATGTGATCTGTGAGTTTGGTCGTAATCCGGAAACGAAAAGGTTTTTGAGAATTTTTCAAACTTTTTGTGCAAATTCTTGTAGCGCAGCAGGGATTTCAAAAACTCGTCGTTCCCAAACCAGAAGTAATTGAAGGGCGATTTTCTTCCTCAACATGAAGAAAGGTGTTTTTAATGTGATTTGAAAGTTTGACGCAATAGGCTTACGAGAAGTTTTTTGAGAATTTTTCAAACTTCGTTGAAATTCTTGTAGAGCAGCCGAGATTTCAAAAACTCGTCGTTCCCAAACTAGGAGCAATTGAAGCGCGATTTTTCTTCCTCAACATGAAGAAAGGTGTTTTAATGTGATCTGCAAGTTTGGACTCAATCGGCTAACGAGATGGTTTTTGAGAATTTTTCAAGCTTTACGTGGCAATTCTTGTAGTGCAGTACGGGCGTCAAAAATTCATCGTTCCTAAACTGGAAGAGATTGAAGCGAGATTGTCTTCCTCAATAGGAAGGAAGGTATTTTTAATGTGATCTGTAAGTTTGGACTCAATTGGCTCAAGAGAGGTTTTTGAGAATTTTTCAAACTTTATCTGGACATTCTTGTTGCGAAGTCCGGAATTCAAAAACTCGTCGTTTCCAAACTAGAAGCGATTGATGCGAGATTTTCTTCCTCAACATGAAGAAGGGTGTTTTTAATGTGATCTGCGGGTTTGGTCGTAATCCGCTGACGGGAACGTTTTTGAAAATTTTTTCAAACTACGTGGAAATTATTGTAGAGCAGCCGGGATTTCAAAAACTCGTCGTTCCCAAACGAAAAGCAATTGAAGCACGATTTGCTTCCTCAACATGAAGAAAGGTGTTTTTAATGTGATCTGTAAGTTCGGACGCAATCGGCTTACGAGATGGTTTTTGAGAATTTTCAAACTTTTCGTTGAAATTCTTGTAGAGCAGCCGGGATTTCAAAAACTCGTCGTTCCCAAACCAGGAGCAATTGAAGCGCGATTTTCTTCCTCAACATGAAGAAAGGTGTTTTTAATGTTATCTGCAAGTTTGGACTCAATCGGCTAACGAGATGGTTTTTGAGAATTTTTCAAGCTTTACGTGGCAATTCTTGTAGTGCAGTACGGGCGTCAAAAATTCATCGTTCCCAAACTGGAAGAGATTGAAGCGCGATTGTCTTCCTCAATAGGAAGGAAGGTATTTTTAATGTGATCTGTAAGTTTGGACTCAATTGGCTCACGAGAGGTTTTTTGAAAAATTTTCAAACTTTTTCTGGAAATTCTTGTTGCGAAGTCCGGAATTCAAAACTCGTCGTTTCCAAACTAGAAGCGGTTGATGCGAGATTTTCTGCCTCAACATGAATAAGGGTGTTTTTAATGTGATCTGCGGGTTTGGTCGTAATCCGCTCACGGGAACGTTTTTGAGAATTTTTCAAGCTTTTCGTGGAAATTCTTGTAGAGCAGCCGGGATTTCAAAAACTCGTCGTTCCCAAACGAGAAGCAATTGAAGCACGATTTGCTTCCTCAACATGAAGAAAGGTGTTTTTAATGTGATCTGCAAGTTTGGACGCAATCGACTTACGAGATGGTTTTTGAGAATTTTTCAAACTTTTCGTTGAAATTCTTGTAGAGCAGCCGGGATTTCAAAAACTCGTCGTTCCCAAACCAGGAGCAATTGAAGCGCGATTTTCTTCCTCAACATGAAGAAAGGTGTTTTTAATGAGATCTGCAAGTTTGGACTCAATCGGCTAACGAGATGGTTTTTGAGAATTTTTCAATCTTTACGTGCCAATTCTTGTAGTGCAGTACGGGCGTCAAAAATTCATCGTTCCCAAACTGGAAGAGATTGAAGCGCGATTGTCTTCCTCAATAGGAAGGAAGGTATTTTTAATGTGATCTGTAAGTTTGGACTCAATTGGCTCACGAGAGGTTTTTTGAGATCTTTTCAAACTTTTTCTGGAAATTCTTGTTCCGAAGTCCGGAATTCAAAAAGTCATCGTTTCCAAACTAGAAGCGATTGATGCGAGATTTTCTTCCTCAACATGAAGAAGGGTGTTTTTAATATGATCTGCGGGTTTGGTCGTAATCCGCTCCCGGGAACGTTTTTGAAAAATTTTCAAACTTTTCGTTGAAATTCTTGTAGAGCAGCCGGGATTTCAAAAACTCGTCGTTCCCAAACCAGGAGCAATTGAGCGCGATTTTCTTCCTCAACATGAAGAAAGGTGTTTTTAATGAGATCTGCAAGTTTGGACTCAATCGGCTAACGAGATGGTTTTTGAGAATTTTTCAATCTTTACGTGCCAATTCTTGTAGTGCAGTACGGGCGTCAAAAATTCATCGTTCCCAAACTGGAAGAGATTGAAGCGCGATTGTCTTCCTCAATAGGAAGGAAGGTATTTTTAATGTGATCTGTAAGTTTGGACTCAATTGGCTCAAGAGAGGTTTTTTGAGAATTTTTCAAACTTTATCTGGACATTCTTGTTGCGAAGTCCGGAATTCAAAAAGTCGTCGTTTCCAAACTAGAAGCGATTGATGCGAGATTTTCTTCCTCAACATGAAGAAGGGTGTTTTTAATGTGATCTGCGGGTTTGGTCGTAATCCGCTCACGGGAACGTTTTTGAAAATTTTTCAAACTTTTCGTGGAAATTCTTGTAGAGCAGCCGGAATTTCAAAAACTCATCATTCCCAAACGAGAAGCAATTGAAGCACAATTTGCTTCCTCAGCATGATGAAAGGTGTTTTTAATGTGATCTGCAAGTTTGGACGCAATCGGCTTACGAGATGGTTTTTGAAAATTTTTCAAACTTTTCGTTGAAATTCTTGTAGAGCAGCCGGGATTTCTAAAAATCGTCGTTCCAAAACTAGGGGCAATTGAAGCGCGATTTTCTTCCTCAACATGAAGAAAGGTGTTTTTAATGTGATCTGCCAGTTTGGACTCAATCGGCTAACGAGATGGTTTTTGAGAATTTTTCAATCTTTACGTGCCAATTCTTGTAGTGCAGTACGGGCGTCAAAAATTCATCGTTCCCAAACTGGAAGAGATTGAAGCGCGATTGTCTTCCTCAATAGGAAGGAAGGTATTTTTAATGTGATCTGTAAGTTTGGACTCAATTGGCTCACGAAAGGTTTTTTGAGAATTTTTCAAACTTTCTGGAAATTCTTATTGCGAAGTCCGGAATTCAAAAAGTTGTCGTTTCCAAACTAGAAGCGATTGATGCGAGATTTTCTTCCTCAACATGAAGAAGGGTGTTTTTAATATGATCTGCGGGTTTGGTCGTAATCCGCTCACGGGAACGTTTTTGAAAAATTTTCAAACTTTACGTGGAAATTCTTGTAGAGCAGCCGGGATTTCAAAAACTCGTCGTTCCCAAACTAGAAGCAATTGAACCGTGATTTTCGTGCTCAACATACAGAAAGGTGTTTTTAATGTGATCTGCAAGTTTGGACTCAATCGGCTTACGAGAAGTTTTTTGAGAATTTTTCAAACTTTATCTGGAAATTCGTGGAGATTCTGGAACTTCAGTGTGCATTTCAAAAAATTGTCGCCCCCAAACTAGAAGAGGTAAAAGCAAGCGCGGGTTTCTGCCTCAGCACGAAGAAGAGTGTTTTTAATAAAATTAGATCCATCTAATAGAGTTTGCCAGTTGAGATAGGACTTTTCGGAAACTTCAATTGAATGGAACTCTAAAGCGCCACACGCGTTTCCTTAATCGAATTTGATTGTGATCTTTTTCTCGACGAAAAAGTGGTTGTACAAAATGGCATTGCCGCTGGCAAGGAGGATGATACTCTTTTGCTGGCAGGTCTCCACGGGGATATTATGGACCTTTTTTCCATAATGGCCTTTGCATATGAAGATTTACAGCGACAAAACGGCAACAAGAGGAAAAAGACCACGACAATCTAATGCGCCCATCATTTATGCAAAGGGCAATTTTTATTTGAATAAACAGCGACAGAATTCTGCTGGAATAACGTCGGAATTGATCATAAATTCGGTATATAAAAAGGGTATAGAAGGATTGGTTAAACGGTAATTTATGGGGGAAAGTTTGATGGCATATCGCATGAATTGAAGCCGTCAGGTTAAGTGAAATATTTCATTTTCTCGTAAGGTAACTAGGAGAAAACGGACAGTTTTTCAAATGCTTCCCCCCTTTATGGCAGACTAATTGCATTGCTGTAGTCCGGGATTTATCTTAGGGCAATTTAAAAATATTTATTCTTGTTCCTTTGTCTGCTCCTGACCTCTTTAGTAGCTTGTTGAATGTTTGTACATTTAAATTGCAATTCAGCCTAAAAGCCATAAATCCTACATACATATGTATCATATTTAAAGCTGTTGATGAATCCAGAATGAGGACGACATTTATACCAGCCGGCCATTAAGAACGCGGTTAACATCTATTGGAATGTCGAAGTGGTCACTCTTGCCAAACGCTCAACGAGCACCCACAATACGATCAACGGTAATGGATGAGTTTTTTCACATGAAACCGAAAACAACATCAATTTTTGACTTTATATACAAAACAGCGGCGAAATGAGTCAAAGAGGATCGTTGCCAAGATGGAATCGTCGCATCCGAGCGCTAATCTGTTTGTACGTTCTGCTGTCGCGAATGCCAGCCTGGATTTAACTCTTTACCTGCTGACTTATGCGATTTTTGCTCAAGGCTAGTTGGACACCTTGCCATTGCAACCGACAGAATGCCAATTTTTTTCCCAAAACTGTGGTCGAAATGTGGATGAGGAACAAGTTGGTTTATCCAGCGCAACGATGTGGCTTTTTTGAGCTCAATGGATTGTTTTCGGCTTTTGAGTGTTTGAGTGTATAATGAGGTAGCTGTCGTCGGCTTAAGTTGGTTGAAGAGTAACGTGTTTTTCAGTGAGCTTGTTGCATTCCGCGCTTTGACGCGAAGAAAATGATTTGGGATTTGAGGTATTTTGAGTTTTTTCAGGGAAAAAAGTAGACAGCCAGCTCTATAAAAATAGCTTCATTTCTGAAGCGACCGAGAAAATTGGCTATTCATATCAAAGTAAACAGAACAATCGAAGATTTTTCAGGGTTTTTTTGGTCGTCGCCAAAAGGAATTTGGTCCTGACGTTTCCCTAACACGCATCGCTAACATCTTCAGTGTTGTTGACCAAATCGATCACTACTTGAGTGGGGATTTTTCCAGAGCATTTATTTTCCCAAATTTTCTTTCTATTTGTGTTAAGGCGAACGAACATTTCATTAATCTCACTGTTCTTCTATTGCATAACTTGGACGTACATTTAAAGCTTTTGAAGTGTTTTCTTTTTCTTCTTCTAGTGTTTTCTTATGAAATACCGACGCTTTTTGAGTAAAATGTCGTTTAGGTACCCAAGAATTGATGATTAATTTGTGACCAGACCTTGTTCTAAGGCCAAAAACTGTGGACAATTCAAGGAGCGATCAGCAAATATACAGGGCGTTTGAGTCTCCACTAGGGCATATGTTATGTGGCAGCTGGACGCCGCTTAAAATGGGCCATAATTATTTGCTCCATAATCAAAGACTGAAAGGCCACTTTCAACTACCTATTTAGTTTGGTTTCATCATTTCCCACATCGATTGATACGTGCTTTTACGAGGCCCTTTGAATAATAGAACAAAAAGTCCATAAATGTTGCACGTTTAATTACAGGTAAAGTAATTAATTTCCGATAAACCGAAACCAAAGTTTATTATTATGAATAAAATGGCCATTGTAATTAGGCCACATCCAGAACAGTGTTAAAAATTTATATTTTTTTGTTTTACTATACAATGGGTCATCATTAATGTTGAACATCTGTTTGTACTTGGGTTTGAAGCTATTTTTGCGTGGGCCTCTCAAAGTGAGTCACATTTCACAGTTTGCCCGAAATTTGTTTGAATGTTGGCGTTTCGAGTCGTGTTTAGTGTTTGATCTTTTCGCTGCCGTGACCGGAGTGATGTCATCGTTGTGTGTTCAGCATTTCGTCGCCACGTATAATAAAAATTAATATATTTCGAAGACGACAAGCCCGCCTTCTGAAAAAAACCGATTTGTATGCCTGGCGAATGCCCAAAAGCACCGGTATACATTCTTGATATTTCGATAAACGTGTTTATTGCCCAAAGTCTGTGTTTATCTGAATGTTTTTTTTTTTTTTGGGGCAAACATTTATTAGTTTGCGGTCTCATTTGCTGCTGATCGTCGAAATAAATCCACCCTCGAAATCTCTTTTCCACTTAATTCGGTGAAAACCCTTTCCCGATTTTCTTTATGTTATCGTAGCGGTTCGGTTTATTGACGTGCCGGCGTGGGTCCTCATTAGGCCCAAAAACAACGAAAGGGTGGATTTAAAGGGAAATAAACCCGAAATCGAAAAGGAGGATCAGCTGATTCGATACTTTAAATCGGCAGGGGTTCGTTTTGAGGTAACCGAACTGGAACGATATCAACAAGTCCTTGAACGGATAAATTCCTCCGGTTCGGGAGTTTCATCTTGGAGACGATTAATCTGGACATTATCTCTTTTGCGACATCAGTGGATAACGGGAAATGAATGAAATATGGAAAACCCGAGATGCGGCCGCACATAAATTGAGGTCCAACCCTTCTTCTTTGGAATAGTTGGTTTCACCTCCATAAATCCTGTTGAGGATGACGGGAATTTTGCATCAAATTGATTAAGAAAACTATTATTAAATCCGGGCGGTTTACAAACGCGTTTAATTAGAACGAGCATGTAAATGTTGCGATGCGATTCTAATTGCACAGAAACTGTCCGTTACGCTCATTAAAAAATCCAGTCAGAAACGAAGACCTGTATAATCGGGAAACATGCGTGTAAACACGTGTTTAACGGACTAGGATTCATAAATTGGAGTCATCGGGAAATAGTTGGCTCAAAGCCAATCAAACTACGCAATACATCGCGTTTGCGAGTTATGTTTGCTTTCGCAATTTTCACCGATTTTCCAGCAACAGGGTTAAGTTGGAAAGTATTGGCCTTTCCAATCATGGAAAATCTTCAATTTTCTTTTAATAACAAAGTTGAGGCAAAGAGTTTGTAGTGAGGGAATCGAGCGTGGGATAATTCCAAATCTGGTCGTTTCTTTTGAGGGCGCGTTTTTTTCCATTTTTAGAGTTGAAAAGTTTCCCGTCCAATATCACTTGGAAAGTTAATGCTTTGCAGTGTTTTTCGCAGGTTTTTTGCTTAGTTCTTGGACCTGGATTTGTTTCACCATTCAGTTGGCTTGTGCTGTGCTGTTAATAGCAATTCGTGTGGAATTTTAATTCGGCCGGTTTGTAAGAGAAAAATAAATGCGCCGTCGGTCGCATACCGTATGGTCAAAAGCGAGAAAATTAATTTTGGCACGAGCTAATTGCGATTTTGGGCCGTAACGCATTCTTTGGCAGCCATTGTATTTCACGTTTAAATGCGTATCGAATATGCGATTTATTCGACCAACTTGGTGAGTTTCTTGCATCTTCAGCGAAAAACTCCCCCTTTTCGGGTGCAGTTTCGTTAAAAAACTGAGTAGAGTGCCAAAACCTCCATGCTTTTTTTGCATCTCAGTTTTCCCGACATAAAATGAATGACACCCATTTTGAAGCACTCTGTGTATGCACTGCAGTGTACTTTAGATTTTATTTTCGGGCATAGTGCGTGTCTGATGCTATTAACATTTTTTTCCCCGACCAATTGAAACTAAAGCCCCATAGATTTATTAATTTGGGAACGTTTTCCAATCGAACATTCGACAGTAAGCAGAAGAAGCACTACTGCGTTCATTAAAAATGAATTATTTACCGACATCGGCCGAAAATAGCTCAGTTTGATGAACGCCAGTAATTTGATTACGTTCGTTCCATTCAGGAATTATTTAAGATTCGTCTGCTTTAAGAATGGGGGGACTGTTGTGCAAACAAAATGCAATAAGCGTCTAGTTAAAGTAAATGTTAATTAATTTGAGATCGAGAGCGCGCTAATGGAAACATCTGAAAATAGTCAGACCACTTGTCATAATAATTAATTATTGTTTATTGACACTAGCAGAGTGGCTAATTAGCCGGTTAAATATAGGGCGTTCGCCTGGATTTAGACGGTTTGGCCTTTAAGTGAAATTCGTAAAAACCTGGTTTTTTTCTGGGCTTATCTTAATCAGGCAGGTCAAATGTTAAGCACATGCCTGCTACCCGAAGAGAAACGTGACTGGACTTGCTGGTAGGCAACGACTCCTTCGACCTTAATAATTGAGATATTCACCTTTTATCTTGCTCGATCAATAAGCAAAATGATTCAACAAAAAACGGAGGTTGTGGTTTTTCGAAACAACAATATGTGGTTTAGTTGGTAAAGAGTGGGATGAGAAGAGATGCGAAAATAGTTTCTGCGATAGCTGAAGATTCGCTTTTACTGTTCCATTGAGTTTCCCCAGAAAAAGTTTCCCATGAAAAAGCCTGTGCGATCCAAAGTGTTTTGGAATTCGATTGGTTTAATCAGCAAGTTTTGCGCCTAACTGTGTTTAGATAGTTCTTCTCTGTGGAGTCAGATTTGAAGTTTCAGAACGAGGCAAGAAGTGCAAGGAGCCAAACTTGAAAACAGAGACGATCTAGAGTGATAAAATTGCGCTTTCCTTTCCCCATTTGACCGACTCTCTGTATCTCTCTATCTCTTTGAGTTTAGTACGCCAGTTGTCCAAACTGGGTTAAATGGAGAAAAGTTCGCAGTTTTGTGAGGTGAGTTTAGAGCCATATTAGCAGTCTCCTAGTGAAAAAGAAGTTGTGGAACTATGGCTCTAAACTCACCTCACAAAACTGCGCTTTCCTTTCCCCATTTAACCGGCTCTAAATATTTTCTTTTAGTCGAACACTTTGCACTTCTTGTCCCGTTTGGAAACGCAGTTATGGAGCTTCAAATTTCCCTCGCATAAAGTCTACAGGGTAGAACTGTCTATACACAGTTGAAAAGATACTTGCTGATGAAACAATTCAACTTTTTTCCACAAAATTTTCCCCATTTGGTTTAGCAAAAAACGTCGCGTTTTGGCTAAATGCACGATTTCATTCAGTTTCTCTCGATTTGAATCGAATTTTTTGGGTCAAAAAGTCCGCACCTTCGCGTGTCTTATGTCGACAGTCTGACCTCACCTGCAGACATCAAATTTTTAGAGAACAATCTTCGAAACACGTCGGACTATTCGGCTTGATTCTCTCCCCTGTCCGGTGTTCCGGGTGAGGCTTCGCGTGAAATATACCTGTTAAAGTATTAATTTTTTCATTTCCTAGACACCGACACGCAAATCCATATCCACACGATTCTGCCGCGGAATTTTTCAAGTGTTTGGGGAGCTTTTTCGCCGTTCTTATCACGGCATTGCCGATGTTTTCTTTCATTTGAACCAATTGAATGCGATAAACTTTGAATTTTTCACAAGTTTAATTTGCAGGTCGCCCACTCACTGGGCGCTAGTCTGGAATTTTTCTTACATTTGCAATTGTTCGAATTGAAAACCAATTCCATTTGCTCGTTGGCAAAATAAACCGAAAGCGTTAATTAAATAACAAAACAAACCGAATTAATTGAGCAATAAAATCCGTTTAAAAATGGCCATCAAGCTGATTGCAAAAACAACGAATTCCGGCAAAAAGCACGAGGTTAATAGTGGCGCTCGTTTCCTCCTAGTGTGTATTCAACTTTATTTCTCCTGCCTGGATAAATTTGCGCCATAAACCTTGATAAGGTTTCGACCGCCAGTAATTCTTCCTCTCATTATTAAAGCATTGGAAATAATCCAAATTTCCATTCTTGCTTGCGTTTGTACAATGTGCCGAAGGACTGAAACATTAATCAATCAAATGGGGAATTTCCATCAGACTCCTGATGGCTTGTTATTACCAATTTAACCCAGCAACATGTTATAAATAATCAACTATTGTCAAGCAGCAAATGGATTGTTTGGATGCCGCTGAAATAGAGTCTGGCATGCTTATTAACCTGGAAACACGCTAGGAAAGGTGTCTCTAATAGTCCATTGAGTGGATTGCATGAGGATAACAATCCACTGGACGTGACCTAAATTGCCATTTGGGTGGAATAAATACTCAACCACTCAGCTCTTATAGAATTTGACCGAAAGCTCTATCATCAAGCAACCGTCTTCTGGAGTGTGTCTCTTTGATAAAGAATGAGCCAACAAAAGGGTTGCCGACGGAAAAGCGAAAAATTGCTCTTTTCAGCTTGTAAATATCAATTTGAGGGCGAATGGCCGTCTTTGGCGCAAGCATTTCCAGAAAATTATATTCGTGATTTATTTGCTGTGACAACTCGAAAACAGACTGTCTCCATCATTTTTACCACTCAAAAAACTATCAGTGTGTTCCAAAAGCGGGAAACGCAATTTCACTGTTTCCATAAACATAACAAAGTAACACAGTCCAATCTCATCCCCTTTCTGGCAATAATAATAATCTCTAAATTGGCGCAACATCCGAAGCGGAAAAACGGTACAAAGCGAAAATATTAATTCAAAAGGACACTCGGTCTTTGAGCATTCCACCAAAGGAAACTGAGCTCTGTCTAGCAGCAATTTGAAATATTCAAGAACCGGGAAAGATTCCTTGCAAATTGCCTTCATCATAACGCTTAATGTTTTGTTTGGGTGCGCGCTCTATTACATGTGTTTAGTGCAAGTTTTTGCTATTTCTGGATAAACGAGGTCTAGTTTAGTTTATCTGGAGCGGCCCTAGTTGAGTTGAACTCATTCATTAACAGCATCAAGGAGAGTTTAAAGTTGGCGATGACACCAAACTGCTTAAAATGCCGAAAATCTTTATGAAGAGGAAACTGGTAAGTCCATCACAATGGTCTAAAAGCCCGAAAGACTTACCAGTTTCAGCTCCTACTGTCTCCTCCTAACTTTGTCACAATAAAGGCTTCCACCACCTGAAATGACAGTTTCAGTCACTGGGAGGTTTTGTAGGCGGGAGAATGGGTTTAATAACAGAACTGGGATTCAGTTGAAACACTTTTAGGTAAATTGATTGTGAAACTTTGAAGTTTTGCAAGTTTGTTTCCCGAGCACGTGCCGGCACTGTTGTGGAAAACTAATGAAAATGACGGGAGTTTTTAAAGGGCCCAATATCGAAAGAATCTGCCCGTTTCGATGCACGTATTTTAGTGGCAATGTCGCATTCTATAGAGAGTCGAAGTAGATTAACACTGTTGAACGGTATGAAGATAGTTGGGCACGAAACATTCTAATTAAACAACTGCAGTTTGAAAAAGTTGCGGATCCCATGGGAGTTTTGTCGGAGTTTGCAGTTTTGTGAGGTGAGTTGAGAGGGATGCTTGAAGCTTCCAAACTTCTTTTTCAAGCGAAAAAACGAAGGTGAGAAACTTCAAATTTGGCTCTAAACTCACTTCACAAAACCGGAAATATTTCCTGGTTTTAACCGAGTTTGGGCGATTTGCATACTAGACTCAAAAAGAGAGAGTCGGTTAAATGGGGAAAATTTTCCGCACGCCTTTTCGAGTCTGAAAAACAAGTACTGAAACTTGTATCTACTAAATATGGTTCAAAACGCACCTCACAAAAATGCAAATCGTTCCCCATTTAACCGACTCTCTATCTCTTTTAGATAATCACTTTGAAGTGAAGAACTCACTCTGTATAAGGTTTGAAGAGGCAAAACACGGCTTATTCAGAGCAACTTAGGCGCAGAATTACTGTCCATTAGGGCCAAACAAAAACAGCTTTTTGGATAGTCCATTAAACCCCCCAGTATAAAAACCGTGTTTCTTTCGCCTGCTCGGTCATTTAGCCCTTCTTCTTCAGATTATTTATCGTTATTCCGGAGCAGGGCCCATCAGCCCGCAATTAAATTTCGCCCAATTAAAATTAACACAATTTTCGCTCTCGACATTTGCAAAATGTGGAAAGTTGAGAAAAGTTTGCAGCCAGTGCTCTCACAAGGGACAACGCGAAGGCCTCGAACTTCAAAGTGTGTGCCCGGAAATATTCATAAGGCTGGATGCTGGCACGAAAGGGATAATTCCGGGTTTTCGGGAACTGGTTCAGTGATATTACAGCGGCATTTCTGCTCTAGGATGGCGCGATTGTTTAAGGAACTGGATTTGCCTAATAATTGCTTAGGGCTGAGTAGGGAGCCGGAAAATACTGCAAATTTGAGTTTTGTCTAGTCACTTGGTTCTAGTTCAGGTTTAGTGAACAAAGGAGAAATTCGCTTTCACCTGCTCCGCTCTGATCGATTATTAAATGAAATGTTTTGCATTGATTCACTAATTGGCTTAAGCAGCTCAAAAGCAATTAGTTGCCGCTTGAATTTATGAAATTGGCTTCCTTTGTGCATATTTATTAATTAGAAATGCATTAAATTGGCTCGCTTGCTTGACCGTCGCTGTTTGTACTTTTACCTTGTTATTAGTAACGATTTTTTGGCTTCTAGCTACTGCAGCAACAACAACGGCTAGTTAAATTAGTTGAACAATTTTAGTGGTTCATTTGGCGCGGAAATAATTAATTCGCACTGTTTGGGCCCATTGCAAACGCTTACTAATTATACCATTAAAGCGCTAAACCTGCCATGTCCGGTTTCCTGGTTTCGTCGTCAATAAATGGATATTTTTACCAGAAGGAAAAGCGGATCGATACACGATAGGAATCGGCCAGTTACAAGCGCAGCTAAAAATATCGAACTGGGAAGACAGGAGAAAAGTTGTAGCTTGGAGGCCTATATTAAAACATTTGGGTCGCCGCAAATAGGTTTCAGGGATACACACACACACTCACTCTTATTCTTGACATTTAGTGTCCATTTATTTCAGTCACTAGTCTTTGCCGAACTGAAATAGACCTGAATTTCTCGGGCTCATTGCTGGACAGCGTGAGCTGTGAAGGCGGTGTCATCAGCAAAAAATACCCAAGGGTCAAGCAACAAGTAATGGAGCAAGTCCAAAAGATTTTTCATGTTTTCATAAATCATCAGGCCTAGTAGGGACATTTCCTGCTGAAGATGACAATATTATACGCTATCGGGAACACAGTTTAGTTATGCAAATTAATCATTTAGTACAATGCTTCTGAGTTGACATGGAACACGCAACTTAGCCGGCCCGATTAGAGATCTTACACGCCAAACGTTAACCGTTAGTTTTCCTATGGTCAACTTGCTTTGCTTGCTTGCTTTTGTCATGCAGGGTTAGTCAGTTTATACCGGCAGGATTCTGGTATTGGATAGATCATGAATCAATTTTGGAAAAATAACAGTCACTTCCATAAGGAACTGGACTAATCCATCTTTAATGGATATGGAAAACCACATTATTCCTGCGGGATTAGCCCTGTAAGGGGATCAGGGCTGATAAATGTAATATGCCTATATATTCGCTCCCTATTAGACGCGCCAGCTACGAAAGGTATACAGCTGATAAATAATTCTTAGGTGTAATAAGCGCCCTAATATTGCCCCACTCAATAGTGATGATAAATTGGGGGTTTGAGTTTTGGCTTAGTACGTGCCAGTGGTATGGTTTAGGGTGCTCAAGTCGAGCGACTGCTAAGGGAGCGCCAAGTCGCTTCATTTTATTCATTATGAGCGATGAATGCGTAGGCATTTTTTGACTGGGAAAAAGCACAAAAATCGATGTTGAAGTTGAAGCGTTTGATGTCCCACTTTTCTCATTGATCCCATCAATCGAAGAGCAAAAAATTGCTATGTCGAGTCTATGCGGGCAAGATGAGTGATTTATTCCTGCTGGAAACGGTCGTTTAATTAGGGATTAGGGCATTTTTTTCACATCACCCAATCAGTCATTTCGCCAGAATGCAATTTCGCAAAGTTATATCGACTGGAAAACAATTAACGGCAAATTGCGTGCCAATGGGAAGATTGAGGAGGAGGTAAACATTACACCTCGAACAATTCTGTGCTCCATTATATCGGCCTTTGTGTGGCGGAGTCTGGATTTGCCACTACAAGTGTATTCGGTTACTCGCCGGTATCGATTTGATTTGATGGATTTGGGAACAGCTGGCAAACACACTCTTAAAAGACCTCATTGTTCTTTTGTCTAGTGCCAGATAACATGTAGTATTTATTTACAGGGAGTTTTTGGGATGTTTTGAGCTTGTTACACTTAAAATGTATAACAATGTCAAACATGCATAAGGTTTCCCGATGAAGACTCTTAAAGGGTGGAATCCACGGAAATTGCTTCTTCTCAGAAAGTGAAAGTGAAGCTGTTGAATAAACTAGCGCTCTTCTCTACTCTTTTGTCAACGAGATCTTTATCAGAAAACGTTTCTTTGACATCAACACTGAAGTGGTGTAGATTTGCGATAGAACTCATGTTTAATTGAAAATATAAATTTGAGACTCTTGATCCTTCTCAACTGTTTACAGTGACAAATTTAAGGTTCCATCAGTAAAATGAGGATAAAAAGGACAAATCGATTTATTTTGTTTCAGCCCGAGAAACTCAATGTCCACAAAAATGACTCGGAAAGCTGGGACTACACAGTATCACTAGGTGAGTACCACAAAGCTATCAAAATAGGGAGTCCAAACTCTAATCATATGCACTGAAGAGGGTTTCTGTAGGAGAAAATTGACTATCATTGTCGATTTGAATGCAAATTGCTGGCGAGCCATTTGATTGATTAATTCGCTCCGTTCGCTCTAATTGCTCTAGTGATAAGTTGAGTTGCAAAGTCGCATGCCTCTATTCGCATTGATAATGGCGAAGAGGCGGACTTATTGGTTTGCGTTGACAACTGGAGCCTGCAATATTGGTAACTTTGATGCGGTCTCAGAACTTATCCCAAGTGTAAATTGGTGCTTCCGAGTTTTAGATGAATGGGAAGCATTGGCGTTAGAAACAGTTGTTGAGGATTATCATTTGCCTAAACTTTGATTCGTCTTTTCAAGGGTCCGTTTCTTTGAAAAGTTGAACAATTTTACTGTTGATATTTTTATCAGTCAAATGCACTGATTTATGCATTTTTATATTGGCTGCTTGTTTCACTGCGAATTGACACTGTATGAAGCAACTGCTGATTGAATTATTAAAATATAGAGCACTTGGAGTGCTGATTTTGCTCTTGAAAGCGCTGGAAGGTTATCGGTAAATATTGAGCGCATTTTGAGCAGATGCAGAGTGTTTTTAGAAAATTACATTTTAGCTATTTCGCGTTCGCTTAAATCATCTTTTAGTTAATTCAAGTGTCTATTTCGGTACGTTGCACAATTTCAGAGTTTGATGGTTGGGAATCGTTCTTAGGTCTACCCAAGTTTTCATTATTTGAGCCATCGATCAGATCCAAAGTGGGTACAGACTGCTCGATGTTATAATCTCAGGCACCCGCAGGACCGGTTTCGAGTCTATTAGCTCTGGTCAGCTGGGTTTAGCCTGAAAATAACACTCCCGAAACCTGCTTTGTATTTTACATTGGCGCGGAACCTCTCGAAATCTTCACTTACACTAAAACGAAAATTGACTAAACATTACACAGTGGAAGGAAACCTATATTATTAGCATTGTATCATACAAGCTGGATGGCAATTAATATGAGGCCTGCTTATACCGATAATCCATCTCGCAAACGATAAATAAACACTCAGAAATAAAAGAATTGGCCGTTTTAGGGGTGTGTCAAATGCATTGGAATGTGCCAACAAAACTCGTAATCTATCGATAATCTCTGTACGAATTTCCCAATTTGGACGCTGTTTCTATCGAGAAAAGCCATTCGAGTCGCAACATTGAGCGCAGTTTGTGTATGTTGATTTTCTTTCTTTTAAGGGCGATTGAGGTTCTGCTTTGTCTCATTTCGCCCTAATATGCGACTGTTTTATTGCATTTTTTCATTCGTTTTTTGATCAAGTTTCAAGCTTTTACTTGTGTTGATTTGGTATCCATGAATTTTTGGAAATTTGCTACTCGCAGTCGACAAAAGATTGGAAGTTTGGTTGTTAAATTCATTTGGAAATTTGGCACTAAACTTGAAAGTTCGAGTCGAAATTCGTAGATTTCAGTTTGGATTCGTAATGTTGCTTTTATCCACACTTTTAAATTGTAAGTTCAAGTTCAGGTTTGATTTGTTGAGCTTTTAGTTTAAAGTCGCCATTTTGAGTTTGATTCGCAACTTTCAATGAATTAATTAATTCTGAGTTTGGATTTACAATTTGGCGTTTAAAGTACTGTGTTAGGTAGGAAAATATTGTTTTTTGAGATTGATATTGCAGGTTGAAACACATAAACTAGGCACAAAGTCGTGTTTAAACTCGTAAACTTCAATTAAAAGCTGAATTTTTCAGTTAAAAGCAACGATACGGAAAAATTGGGTATTTTCTGAGAAACTTTGGTGATCATTTTAGGGTTCGTCCTTGAAAGTACCTATTTTGTCAATTCCACTCGAAATTCGGCAGTAAACTTGAAAATTCCAGTCGGAAGTAGGAGATTTGAATTTGGATTCGAAACGCTTTTATAGGCGCTTTTTCGCGTAAATTCACACTTTAAACTTGAAAGTTCAGATTTAAATTTCATCGTTTGAGTTTTGAAGGAAAACGTCTTGGACTGATTTCGAGCTTGAATTAATTCATTTTGAGCGTGATTTAAAAAGAAAAAGTGGCAAAAGATTAACTTTTGCGTCTCAAGTTGAGGCACAAAGTCGCGATTTTCAGTTAAAAGTTTAAATTTCAAGTCGAGAGTTCGAAATTAAGCGCTAAAATTTCAAGTTTCAGGTCTTTGAAGCATTTTAAAATGAAACCTTTTGATTTGAAACAAAAAATTGGAGGTTTCAAGTCACCATTTCGTGTTTAAAGTCGATAATCCCAATTTTAGATTTGTAAAATGGACTTCAAAGTGGAACTGGCGAGTTTATACTTGCAAATTTTGAAGGAAAAAAATCGAAATAGTAAAGTTCAGGCAGAAAGTGTTTCATTCGAATTTTCAAATTTACTGTTTTGACTTAGAAGTTGAAGTTTTGAGTTGAGATTTCGAGTTTTGAAGCCAAAGCCCGCAATTAAAGTCAATATTTTGCGCATATAATTTCCGCAACTTTAAAGGGATATTTTGAGTTTTGAAGGAACATATTTCCCGATTCATGAAAGAAAATGACGAATCTTTCAGTTTGAAGTAGTTTAAAGTCGCAATTTTCAATTAATTAATAAATTTCGGGTTTGACTTTACAACTTGGAGTTAAAGTACTGCGTTAAGTAGGAAAAAGTACTGCGTTAACTGAGAAAATATTGTTTTTTGATATTAAAATTGCAGGTTTAAACACATAAACTAGGCGCAAAGTCGTGTTTAAAGTCGCAAACTTCAATTAAAACTTTGAACTTGAACTTTTCTTGAACTTTGGTGCGAACTTTGGAACTTTGGAACAATGAAATCATTGCGGGGTTCGTTCTTAGAAGTACCTTTTTTTTCAATCCTCTCTAAATTTGGCTAGTTGAGTTAAAACGCCGTAACCAGTTATTAGCCAGCCGCATGTGTCTGGTATAAGCAACGTTTCGAGATCTGTGCCTACTTACAACATCAGACAACTTTGACAGCTCTGATGCTGTCGAAAGTTGCATAGTTAGTTGTTCACATAAAAATCGTGTCACTCCAAGCCTTGTTTATCCCTTAAAAACTTGGACGGTTCAATTGATTATAAACTATTACCAAATTTGATCGACAACAGTTCGAATTAATGAAATCGGGGCTGATGTTGCACCATTGCGAAACCGAAACGGGGCCAGTAAATAAATGTGGTGTTTGTTTAGCGTCACCATTTGCAACAATGTTAGTTTGCAATTATCGTAACAAAAGCGGCGTTTTGTTTCGACAAATCAAATGAAACGGGCGTTTGCAGGAACAGTGTATTAGATGGCGACCTGCGGTCCAGGTATTTTGTGTTTAGTTATGAATTTTGCAGGTTTCCAGCAACTTTTGCAATTTGGAAGTTTAATCCGGCCGTCGTTGCTGCACTCTATAACCAACTTTCACGGTGAAAGTTTCTTCGAGTAGGGCGAGGGAAAATTGATATTTTGTTCGCAAATCTAGGCCACTGGATGGTTAATTTGAGGAAAAATTACTTTTCAGTTTTAGATTGGTTTGTTTGTCGGTCTTTAACCAGTTTCATTCTCATAGCCTTTTTATAATTATTCTCGATAATTGATCACTAACGAGTTCTGAATTTGGAGGACAAAAAAATCCACCCGAAAATCCTAGGGTTGCCAGAACATTTGCAAAATCCCTTTGTTGAATGCAAGCTCTAATATCGCATTGCCTCTATGACGATTATTTTAAAATCGTGCTCTATATGGTTATTACTACACAGTGGAAAAAGTGGCAAATTGCATGTTCGATGCATGGAAATTTAAATTGACGTCGGTTCAGTGTTATCAAATGAAATTAGAGGAAAATCGTTTTGTGAGCTGATGGTTGCAATTTTACACTCAATTGCATTAAATATTGCACAATGGTCTCGGTCGCAATAACTTGAACAGCAAATTTAATTGATAACTCAATTTGCGTGCCGATGTTCAGCGTTTAACCAAGCTTGATGCTGTTCTGAATTAACCAGCAAGGCTTAAAATGTCCAGCATGTTGAACTTTTTGTTTTTCACTGCGATATTAATGAGTTGAGGCGGAAACCTAAGATTCCAAACCCACTGGTTTTCCCGGCAGAGCCAATGGCAGGCATCGGCTCATTGAGAGTTGTCCAATAAAATCCCGGACATAGAAATGAGCATTTTAATCAGCATTATTAGCGACACTATTTGGCTCAAGTGCATCAGTGGAAATTAACGACGCTGTCCACTGCGAATAAATTAAATGGAGAAAAAAACCCAGCCGCGAAAATAGTCGGGAAAATGGGTTAGTTAATTATATCATAAAAGCTAAGAGGCCATTCTACTGCAATTTGCACGTAGATAATTGTCGGGCCCCGGCCGGTCTAAGCAAAGTTTCCCAAAAGACAAACCAGGTTAATCCGAGGATGGTCGTCCATCCAGGTTCTGGCAGTATTAAATGGAAAGGCAATTATCCGGATAATGGATACAAAGCCGCAGGCTCTACGATATGACAACGTGTGTGGCAGCACACTTTAACAAAGCATCGATCCAGGATGCATCCTTGAATTGTTAAGCTAATGAATTTAGGGATTATATGGAAATGGCCCTTTTCATCAAGATCCTGTTAACTACTCTAGATATTCTGGGAGAGGCTTGATGGTTTCCGGAGCACAGTGGGGACAGTTTTCTTGAGATTCGACCCTTCGGGCACGATACTGGTTTGAACGTCAAAAACACTGTGTTTTTTCACAACAAAAACAATCCAAAATCCAATCATATTTGGAAATCTGAAAACAAAGTGCATCTCAATCTTTCGGGGATATTTTGGCAATTTCCAGGGAAAGGAACCTTAGTACCATTTCCTGGTTACAAAGTGGTAAATTTGAGACGTTCTAATTTCCATTTTGTGAGTTTTTTTCTATGTTATGAAACATTCTATTTGGTCAGCCCGAAACAAAGTGCAACGCACATTTTCGACGATATTTTGCAAATTTCATTGCAAAGGAATCTTCGAATTCAATTCTGGCGAAAAAGTGGTAAACTTGAGACTTCTTCATTTCGATTTTTGGCACCTTTTTTCAACTGCTGCTGTTTACCAGCCGTTGTTCATCGAGCACTGTTACGAAACCAGTCAAGTAGAAGACACAAATAGAAGAGATTTATTGAACACGTCGTCCGTCCTGCAATGAGAAGCCCATACGAGGACCGAATTTATGCTGTTCCGTTTCCGGCGCCTTCCATGTTCCGCATTTTGCTACGTGACTGAGAACTTCGAAAGAATGTGCAATTTATTTTCATGCATATTATCATCAGCATGTGTGTTGCCGGGATCATCTGGGTTGTTTCGACGTGAGATAACACCCGTTTGCTCTGCAATTTCCACATTGCATCTGATACCAATTGTGCCTTTTCTTTCGAGTTATTCGATTTTCTCACTTTTAGAACGCGGCCCTCACTTTCGACGACCCTTTCAAGCCACTTTCCCTCAAAACTGTTTGCACAGTTAAAAGCCCCCGCCGTCATTATTTGGGCGGTTATTATTTGATTACCAGCACTAAGCCGCAACGGCTCTCTGCCCTGTATAATGTTCCTGTTCCCTTTAATTACGGGGGTTCAATTATAGATTGCATAATAGGGCGAATATCAACATTAATTACCGCGACATCGTGTCAATCGGGCCCCTAACATGTCGCACCCATGTGAAATCACGATAAGCCCCCCATTGATCCAGGTTAAGTCTCTTTGTAGTGGGCATTTGTTATGCAGGACTGCCGGTAATTATCCCTGAACCACTCAATTTTGACGGAAAAAATATTGCTAATCCGAATGAGGTCGACCGAAGGTGTGAAGCGAGTAAATGTACAAAGAGAAATTAAGAATTGGCTTTGAAAATTGCAAATGAAGTGGAGTTTTTTCTCATGCGAAAAGTCAATTTTCCTTGCAATGGTAACGCGGCTGCAATAACGGCAAGAGTAGAGCCAAAAAGACACGAAAAAAAATCAAATTTGCAACTCACAATACGGTTTCAACGAGCAACACAATGGAATGCATCGATTGACATCCGTTTTGCTGGTATGGTTTTTCTAAGCGCCTCAGAAAATTCAAATTCTGACCCAAATCCAGTGCACTCGGCTAAAAGGTGCAGTTTGGCGCTTTTAAGCGCCATTCATGTGCGAATTTAACAACGAAAATCGACGTTCTAAATGGATTTCGATTCGACAATGCATGTCCAGTCACGCAAAAAAATTAAATTATTTTTCTTGCAAGCGAGAGTTTTTTTTTTTTTTTCGTTTTGCCGGATTGCGGCGTCGGCACCTAAACCGACAAATGGACGGGGGCAATTAATTTCAATTTGGGCCCGGTTTCTTTAAACAATATGCTATTTCGGCAGGTGATTAATTCACGTTGGGCTGATAACTCGGATTTTGTTATTTTTTAATTGGGTTAAAACAACACGGGGAAATTGAGTGAGAAATCTTAGAGGCGATGAGATTTCAGCACCTGTAGGGTGGGTGAATTTAGGCTCTTAAGCCTTTCAAGCAGGGGGATGTCTTTGTCAGGCAACGGTTCCTTTATGTCGTGTAAATGGGGCACAAATCAATTTTTTAGTAATGCCAAACTCACCGAAAACTGGATCGTGCCACCTGAAAAGAAAGAAAACATTCTTTAGTACAACAAATGAACAAAAGAAATAGAAACAGAAGAAGCCATTAAACTTCATTGAAAATTCAAAAACCAAATTGGGTTCAAGCTAAGCGATTAATAAATAGAGATCCTTCTTACCAGCTTTCGGCAAGCTGGCGCCCCATCCTCCATTCTTATCCATTAATCGTCAAAAAGCCCACACTACACACTGAACACACATCCACTCCAAATTGAACACTTTAATCCTGTAGTTAACAGGCAGAATAGTAGTAGTAGTAGTAAACATCTTTATTTCTAAAAAAAGGCTATCGACCTATCGGTCTTTCTGCCCTTGTTTAATGCATGCAGTCTTAATCTAAATAAAAAACAAATATGAAAATTCTCCCATTCTAGGTTAACAATGTTATTGAATAAATAAGATTTCAGTGGCAAGAAGAAATTATTTTATTGTCCACTAGTCCGTTGCGTTTGTAAGTGTTCGAGTAGCGTTAATGTAGGGAAACGGAAGCGGGATTGTCTGGTTGGTCTTGTAAGACAAAGGGGATTCAGTATGGTCCAGTTGTAGGGGTTGTTTGTCCATTTTGTCTGTAGCGGTATGAGTCTTTCCGAGATCTTTGTCATGTTTGTGCGTTCGTATAGTAGTTGGGTGGGGGGGTTGTGTAGTGGGTTTTGGGGGTGTCTTATTCGTGTTATTAGTCTTAGTGCAATTTGTTCTGTTGTTTGTGTATAACGTTTTGTCCTTTCTGTTCCGTTGGTCATGAGTATATGTCCAAAGTCTAGCAAGGGTCTACAAATAGCTTTATATATTTTGGTGGCGGTGTTTGTGCTAATTCCTCTGTCTTTGTAGGTTAGTGATCGGAAGTGTTTTGTTCTCTTTATTGTTTCTGCCCTGATGTTTCGTATGTGTTTAGTGAATTTAAGTTTGTGGTCAATTGTGATTCCAAGGTATTTTACGTCGTTTTTTGGTTGTGTCGTTTGGCCGTCTGCAGTTATTGTAGGGGAGTCAGCGTTGAGTCTGTGGTTTGTGAGCAGAAGTTGGTTTTTTGACGCGTTTGGTGTTAGTCTCCATTTATAAAACCATGTCATTGTGTTGTTTGTTAGTGTTTGGAGTCTTTGCGTTGCTCTCTCAGTAGTTTTGTCATGTACAATAAGTGCCGTGTCGTCTGCGTATTGTAATACATATGCCGATCTGTCGATTTGATTTTTGTCTGGTAAGTTGTAATTGTATATGTCATGGCAGTATATATTGTAGAGAAACGGTGAGAGCGGGGATCCTTGAGGGAGCCCTTGTTCAGGGGAAAAAGAAAATGACCGTGTTTTGTCAATTCGTACTTGTAGTTGTCTGTTTTCTAGTAAGTTCTTTATAGTGTGTAGTAGATATGTTGGTGTGTGTAGTTTGTATAGTTTGTATAGTAAGCCTCTATGCCAGACACTGTCAAAAGCCTTGTTAATGTCCATAAACAGGCAAGCTGTCTTTCTGTCAGTTAGGTGGGTAGAAACTGAAGATTTATTCGGCGTTTCCGTTTTTTTGTTTATTGTTGACAATTTTTTTAGAAAGTGCCTGTTCGCACGGCAATATTTTCAAAAACTCATCAACCCAACATTAGAGAATTACTTTTTGTCAATGCTCATGTGCTTCAAAGCAATGCTAACTAAAATCCACCCTAATTTGTGCCAAACGTCAGACACCATCGCGATATGCATCTGATGGGTTTGGGTTGAGTAGGAAAGCGCGACCCATCAGGCTGGAAAATTGGAAATCGACCGTCACTGATGCCGGGAAAACAATTTCTCTAAATAGATGCATTTTCCGTGCGAGCGATTTTTCATTTGGACGAGATTTCCTATATGGAAATGCTACCTCCACATCAAGGTTTTATGGGAAAATGAGTGGCAATTGTCGTTCGTCACGGGGGATTAAAAGTGCGCGCACGGTAAACAGCCGAAAATCGTAAATTGAAGCAAATCCGACATGGAGTTTTTTCTGTTCGTCGTTTTCATTGAAATATATGTACAGTGCCCGAGCCAAATGATCCGTTTTATTGCTGTGTTAATTTGTCTTTAAGGCGTTGCCAAAATATTGTTATGATGATTGGAGGGATCTTGATGTGATGAGAAGCTTCCTCTGGTTTGTTTATTTGTTGAAACATTGCCAATTCTTCCAAATGGGATGGTCATAAATCTTCGGATGGGTCTGAACTGAGCAGAGATGAGCAGTAATTGAATTCGAAATAAATAATAATCAAACGGCCCTGCCGCAGGGCCGCCTTGTCAATAATGTCCGGAAGTTTCAAACAGGGGTTGACAGACTCAATTAATTATAGGGGAACGTTCTTTTCAGCGACAGAACTCCCTCTCTCTCTCTCGCCCTATATCTTCAAGTGCCACATTCGATGAAAGCGGAAACGAGGTAATTCTAAACAGAACGGAACAGAGAGCACAGTTTCTTAAAGTTTCTCTAACGAACACTTACACCTACATGTACATTGTTTAAAGGGCGTCTCTGTTTACAAGCTTTTGCCGAGTTTTCCTTTGAGGATTACAACTTTGCTCTAAAGTTGCTTTCAAAACGAAGAAAAAAGCAACTATCAGTCCGAGTTTTCCATTCTGGAACGTAGCGGGCATCGGTCATCTCACTCAAGCACAACGCATTCAGTGAGAGATGCACGATGGACTGCGAGTTGTTGTGTTCCAACTTGCTATCTTTGCGCCTTTAAATATTGCAGTTTTGCGCTAAAATATTTTTCGGCTTATTAAAATTTACCAGAACTAGTAAACTGTATGTATTCGCCTTTCCACCTAAATCCTCCTAAAAATTATGGAGGCGTTAATGAAACGCACCAACGTAAAATTATTTAATCTTGGGACTTTTGGAGCTCGAAAAGCACATTCTCCATCACCCGCTTTGGGTAGGATTTTCAAATTGTTGATGTGAAATGGAATTTTCTTCCCTTCTCCCTTGTCGCCGATGGTTCGGCTTAAAGAAGTAGTATATCAAACGAATGTGAGCCGAAAATTTCCCGACAATAAATCAAGACGCGGAAGCGGCTTGAAGCTGCAATAAATATTAAAATATACACACAAAACGGTTCGTTTTCTCATTACGCTGAAACGGATGATCCAACAAATTTCTGGAATGAGGCAGATGATAAACGAGGCCCGACTAGGACCTCTTAAGGGCCCCTTTTGCTTTTTGGCTTAGATTGATCGTGGTTGGGCACCGATGAACCTTCCAGACTTATGCATGTGGGCTCTCATCAATTTTAATGGCTGTGAAAATGAAGGTTTTTTCCATCTGGAACAACTCAATAATTCACGTGAGATCCGATATGCATTACAATGCTTGTCTAGTTTGGGCTACGAGTCGACGATCAGATCAGATTTGAGCGCATTAAGCCCGGTTTGGAATACTAAATAAGCCCGTCATGCGAGCGATTTTCCAACCGGAAAATTCAGTATCCGCGTGATCGACACGAGACGGCCATTTCGGATCGTTGTTTTTAGTGGAAAACTCAATTTTCCGACCAGTCGACTCTCGTTTTGTCCTATATGCCGGAGAGTTTCACTGTTCCATCTAGCGTTTTATGGTAAGTAAAGTTGGGGACGCCATTATTGAGTTATACAAGTTCAATTGTTTTGGGTTTGTGGGGTCAGGGCTTACGAGATTTAAATGTTTTTGCTCAATTTTCCTCAATATTTATTGAGTTTCGGATTTTCTAGCTGAATATTTAAATTTCGAACAGCCCATTACCGAATGGAGTATATATCGCTAAAATACCGAATGTGAAGTGGAACAAATTGAATTTTTCCCGATAAATTGCTTCTCGGCAAACGTGCGCTCCCGATTGGTTCCCTGTCGTTTAAAACGAGTGCGGCATATTGGACTGGGGAATATTCACTCGGGGCATATTAGAATTAGATTCTGATCGGCGACAACTGTTTGAATCCACTCATCGAAATTTCCACTTATTTCGTATTTTATTGTCGAATTTGTCAGTTATTTTAACGGCCAAGTTGATGATTTGTGTATCGGACTAACCCAAACTCATTGATTTCAAGCTCGACTTGGACATTCTGGGTTTCGAGTCTGTATAAATCGGAAAATTTGGAGTTTTAAGAGACAAAGACGAAATGTATTCAAAGTGGCGAGTAGTAGTAGTAAACATCTTTATTTCTAAAAAAAAAGGCTATCGACCTATCGGTCTTTCTGCCTTTGTTTATTACATGTAGTCTTAATCTGAATAAAAAATAAATATGAAAATTCTCTTATTCTACGTTAACAATCTTATTAATAAACTTTCCAATTCCAATGACAAGAAAAAATTATTTTATTGTCCAGTAGTCAGTTGCGTTTGTAAGTGTTCGAGTAGCGTTGATGTAGGGAAACGGAAGCGGGATTGTCTGGTTGGTCTTGTAAGACAAAGGGGATTCAGTATGGTCCAGTTGTAGGGGTTGTTTGTCCATTTTGTCTGTAGCTGTATGAGTCTTTCCGAAATCTTTGTCATGTTTGTGCGTTCGTATAGTAGTTGGGTGGAGGGGTTGTGTAGTGGGTTTTGGGGGTGTCTTATTCGTGTTATTAGTCTTAGTGCAATTTGTTCTGTTGTTTGTATATAACGTTTTGTCCTTTCTGTTCCGTTGGTCATGAGTATATGTCCGTAGTCTAGCAAGGGCCTACAAATAGCTTTATATATTTTGGTGGCGGTGTTTGTGCTAATTCCTCTGTTTTTGTAGGTTAGTGATCGGAAGTGTTTTGTTCTCTTTATTGTTTCTGCCCTGATGTTTCGTATGTGTTTAGTGAATTTAAGTTTGTGGTCAATTGTGATTCCAAGGTATTTTACGTCGTTTTTTGGTTGTGTCGTTTGGCCGTCTGCAGTTATCGTAGGGGAGTCAGCGTTGAGTCTGTGGTTTGTGAGCAGAAGTTGGTTTTTTGACGCGTTTGGTGTTAGTCTCCATTTATAAAACCATGTCATTGTGTTGTTTGTTAGTGTTTGGAGTCTTTGAGCTGCTCTCTCTCAAAGTGGCGATTTTCTGTTAAAAGAAGAATTTTTAAATTGAATATTTTTAAAAGGGACAGACAATAGAAGTCCGAATAAACCATTCAACCGCAACATTGATTGTCACTATCAGACACGAAGTTATCGAAGACAATACGAAACTGTTTGGATAAATGTCCAATTATCGAAATCAAGCCATTCAAACCATTTGAAATCACAACACTTCTACATGCACTGTCATGAATAAAATATGCTATTGTTCATTATTTATCAGTGTGTGCTCCCTAAACAACCTTATGCCGGTACCCCCCGGTATACATACGTATACAGACGAGTTTAAACATGAATATTTTGTAGATCGTTTGTAGGGAAACCCGGCGGGATTCGTTGCTTCAAATAAAGCGACAGCCAAAACGGGTTATCATCGGGGTTTATATGAATGGCAGTATGAACCTGTAAATGCGGGGATGTAATTTTAATGGGCCCATATGAATCCCTGATTTCCTCTATTTGCATTGCTTATTTTCCCAAAAAAACAATGAAAAATCGCAAAGTTCTCCAAGTCTAATTAAGAAATAAACTCACTGTTAATGCACGAGGCGAACGAGGTTTGAAGTGAAGCGAATGCATCAAGATTTTATTTTTAAGCCCAAAAAACCCAATGGCATAACAAGAAAAATGCTTGAACGGTTAAAATGAGATTAGAAGCTGCTAAAATCCAGCGAAGAAAACACATTAGCTGCAATTAAAGCGGGTAGTTTTGAAAAATTCACTATAGAATTAAAGGGGGCTTTAAAACGAATTGAATTCATCTCACATTCTGAGGACTGCGATCGAAAAAAGTCATTGTCTGCGAAAGAGATCCCGAAAAGTTTTCCACGAAAATTACAGACAGGAAATGAGACAGCCATGGAGGAAACTCTCACGGGTCATTAGGAGTTTCCTTTTTGGAAAACTCCCGGGGTTAACTGACATCGTTCCAGCCTGAGCAGTGAGATACGATAGATTGTCTAGCTGTATGAAAAGTTTTCACAAATGGATCGCAATAAATTATGAAAGACATTAGTTGATGTTCATAGTTTTCCGTTTAACCGGGACATCGCACCGAAAAAAAGCTACATTCAGAAGTGAAATATTATTGCGGTTGTTTCCCGATGGAGTTGAATCAGGAAAGTTTTCGGCCAGAGTGTTTTATTTATGTTATTCCGAAATTTCACTTGCGATGTCTTGATTCCTCTGCATAATCCATATGCGAACTTTCGGCTGGAACTCTCCATGCACAATATGAATGGCAAAATCCCTGCTTTGGTGTTAAGATTTGCGTCGTGGAAAAGGTGTCGGTGCCAACTAAAAGCGATTAAATATGCCCGATGCTTTCAAGCCAAACTAAACCGACAAATAAACGAACGAATAAAAAACGAAGAAAATCTCGCTGGCTTTATGCGAGTTTTCCCATATGATCTTGGATTTATCGCAACAAAACGCTTTATATCCGAGAAACTGGAGCTGAGAGCCTCGTCTTTCTTGTTGCAATATTAAAATGCCGACGGCAATATCACTCGATAAAGCCGCCCTCCGATCTTCCATTCTCTTTGATTTTTTCGGGTGTTTTTGTTGTTGGAATTATTCCTAAACCGCACTCAAAGGAAACATATCGGATGATTTAGAACGGTGACAAGAAAGTTATAGGCATTATTCAGTGTAACATTGGAACGCATATGGGGTCAAATCTCTTGTTCCGAAATGTTTTCCGAAGGCGCTACGCCCTTCTGAGGTTGAGTTTCAAATGATAATGAGGTCTAAACACTTGAACACTTTCCAAAAATAAGTAGATCATTTATTTTTATATGAATAATGAGCTTAATATGAATAATATCTAATGAGGTTGTAGTTGTTTAAGCAGTGTCGTGCCCCAAAGGACTCAGCACAACAATAACATTAGACCCTTCTGGATGTCGAAATCTACTTGGGCATACTCCATAGACTCCAATGTATTTGTTGTGCCGAGACCTTAGGGCACGACACTGGTTTGAATGCTGGAAAATCATCTCAACTGTCCCTTTGCTTGTTTATTGTTCTCCTAAGAGTGTCGTGCCCGAAAGGCTCGGCACAACATTAACATTAGACCATTCGGGAAGTCGGAATCTACTTGGGCATTCATTTGACTTCAATGTATTTGTTGTGCCGAGCCCTTCGGGCACGACACTGGTTTGAATGGAGGAAAACCTTCTCAACTGTCTGTCTGCTTGTTTATTGTTCTCCTACCAGTGTCGTGCCCGAAGGGCTCAGCACAACAGTAACATTAGACCAATGTGGTTGTCGGAATCTACTTGAACATTCATTAGACTCTAATATATTTGTTGTGCCGAGCCCTTCGGGCAGGACCCTGGTTTGAATGCAGGAAAATCATCTCAACTGTCTCTTTGCTTGTTTATTGTTCTCCTAAGAGTGTCGTGCCCGAAAGGCTCGGCACAACATTAACATTAGACCATTCGGGAAGTCGGAATCTACTTGGGCATTCATTTGACTTCAATGTATTTGTTGTGCCGAGCCCTTCGGGCACGACACTGGTTTGAATGCAGGAAAACCTTCTCTACTGTCTGTTTGCTTGTTTATTGTTCTCCTACCAGTGTCGCGCCCGAAGTGCTCGGCACAACAGTAACATTAGACCAATGTGGTTGTCGGAATCTACTTGAACATTCATTAGACTCTAATATATTTGTTGTGCCGAGCCCTTCGGGCAGGACCCTGGTTTGAATGCAGGAAAATCATCTCAACTGTCTGTTTGCTTGTTTATTGTTCTCCTACCAGTGTCGTGTCCGAAGGTCTCGGCACAACAATAACATTAGACCCATCGGGAAGTCGAAATCTACTTGGGTATTCATTAGACTCCAATGTATTTGTTGTGCCGAGCCCTTCGGGCACGACACTGGTTTGAATGCAGGAAAATCATCTCAACTGTCTGTTTGCTTGTTTATTGTTCTCCTACCAGTGTAGTCCCCAAAGTGCTCAGCACAACAATAACATTAGACTATTTAGGAAGTCGGAATCTACTTGAACATTCATTAGACTCTAATTTAGGTATTTGTTGTGCCGAGACTTTAGGGCACGACACTGGTTTGCATGGCAGGAAAACCTTCTCAACTGTCTGTCTGTTTATTGTGCTCCTACCAGTGTGGTTCCCGAAGGGCTGGGCACAACAATAACATTAGACCAATGTGGATGTCGGAATCTACTTGGGCATTCATTAGACTTCAATGTATTTGTTGTGCCGAGCCCTTCGGGCACGACACTGGTTTGATTGCAGAAAAACCTTCTCAACTGTCTGTTTGCTTGTTTATTGTTCTCCTACCAGTGTGGTCCCCAAAGGGCTCAGCACAACAATAACATTAGACCATACGGGAAGTCGGAATCTACTTGGGCATTCATTTGACTCTAATGTATTTGTTGTGCCGAGCCCTTCGGGCACGACACTGGTTTGAATGGCAGGAAAACCTTCTCAACTTTTTGTTTGCTTGTTTATTGTTCTCCTACCAGTGTCGTGCCCGAAGGGCTCGGCACAACAGTAACATTAGACCAATGTGGTTGTCGGAATCTACTTGAACATTCATTTGACTCTAATGTATTGGTTGTGCCGAGCCCTTCGGGCACGACACTGGTTTCAATGCAGGAAAGCCTTCTCAACTGTCTGTTTGCTTGTTTATTCTTCTCCTCTGGTTTTTATACTACAATTTCTTCTATTCTTTTACTGAATAATCTGCTAGTACTTAATCGAGCTTGTAAAGTACGAAAAAGGTAATTTTCGATAGAAAAACTTTCGGTTTTGTTTCCATTCTCAATTGGCGTGTAACGTGGCATAAATTGCTCCCTCGTCCTTTGTAAGCCGAGCATAGTTTTCACTCGCATTGACCGATTTTCCGTGTTCTTTGGCCGGAAAATTTACTTGTTTCCCCTGAAAGGAAATAATTAAAAAGCCCTTATGATGCGGACATTATGCGGCGGAAATGTGTGTGTATTTCCGCATTTCCGTCGCCCTAATGAAATGCCCATTTTTCTTTAATAATTAATTTCTTAAGCCCCAGTTGATGTGGAATTTCCAACCGGAGGAATTCATTGCGATCCAGGTGGATTAATGCGGTAAACTAATCAAAATTGGGGCGCTGCTAATTTAGGCTGATTATTCACACGTTTTAATTAATTTATTCTTAACCGACCATCAATTGCCGAATGGCAGGGAATGAGGAGAACTTTGTCATTGTTGTTTTCGATTTTAGAGGGATTTTAATATTTTATTTCCTGGTTGAAAAGGAAAAAATTACTGAAAATATTCGCTATTGCCTTCTTCTGTTGCAACTTCCGCCAACTCAAAGGAGAGTTGAAAGGGTTTTTGATCGCTGGCACTTTTCCTTTTGCGTGCCTCCATACATTAAAAGTTTTCCCTCCCTTTTAAAGGTGCAGGCCTTTTAACCTTTTGATACTCGCTCAATTTCCCTGCTGCCGTTAAATTTTCATAACAAAATTAGCGCCTCATTAAGCCACCTTGAATGGCTTCGGCGTTTTAAAGTCGATGTCACTTTTCCATCGGAATTTTCCAATGTACATTTCATGATGTGAACCCTAGACGTGTGTGAGTTCATAAAACAACGAGTCGCATAAAGAAAACTGAGTTATTTCATTTCCCCGGGCGCCATTCCCGATTTCGGAATTGTTGCTCTGGAGTTATTGCTTCGAAAAGGTCTGGACTGGCACAAAAAAATGTTCAGTGTGGGATAATCGATGTGAGTGAAAAAGCAAAGGTTGCGATATGGGGCCGGATAAGTTGTAGGAAACACTTTTTGAGGCACGTTTTCACTGTCCATTTGGGGGATATTTGCTGATTTGGCAAAGGCCTGTGATCAGCCTATATTTAATACAGATGTTGACTACTGAAAAGCCGCCGGCGGTGTTTTTATTAGCGAAATATCAATTTTACAGTTAGTGAAACTATATGCAGTTAACCGGGAAATTTATTGCCGACCATTTTGCTCGAACTCGATGCAGACCTGGATATACATCATACAGATGAGGTTGTTAATGTTTAGTGGACCGCGGTGCATAATTGGCACTTTAATTAAACCAAGATGTCTGGTCGTCAAGTCGGAACTTAATTGTACGTGCTTCATTAACAGTTTGCCATTTATGAATTTATGAAATAATTTCGCTCCTCACCGTGTCTTTGTGTTGCTTTAAATTTCCGCAACAAAAGCCGAGGGCAAAGGGTTCGGGTATTAATCTCTTAAGCCTGCTAAAGAGGTTGTTTCCTGAATAATCATTGCGGAGTTTCCAACCTTAATAAAGTCCACATTATTTCCCCAAACACCAACAAATCATCCATCCAAAGAAAACCGTTGGAGAAAATGCCCGTGAATTGACCATTTTTGATACACCAACAGCATCCAGGTTACACAAAACATGAATAATCCACACTTGCAGGGCTTTTATTGGTAGAACAATGTATTTGGGGCCGGTTGAGTGCTTAATGGGCCTGTTAGATTATTAGATTTGATTATGTCCAACTGTTTTTTTTTTAACCCACTCTATTTGGTTTTAGGTCTCCACTGGCATTGTTCTACCAAAAAAACACCCTTTTTATGTTTATATTATATATTTATGAGTTAGTCGTCCTCTCTAATTGCAAATGATTCTCAAACTTTCTATCCAAACTCCTCCTGCGCCTTGCATACAGACAAACATCACCAAAAAACATCACTTACAGTTAAACTATCTCAGCAAAAAAAATCAACATATTTTGTGTTCATGACAGCCATTGTTTGACATGTTTTTCTGCTTAAAATTGTTCACGAAAAGTGATGCCGGTGTTTTTTGTCTGTGTGTAGGTATGAGGAGGAGGAGGAGGAGGCGGAGAACCACTGGATAGAGAGGGCGCAGAACCGGCTGAGCTCTGGACGCTTACAGTGGTCCCAATCCACTATGGTAAGTCAAGTATTTTAGAATCAATCTCGCGTCCCAACTATTCCACTATTTGGGTGCACAAAAGCGCGATCATTAGTCTTCAATTCTTTGCACAATCGAGAAAAGTTTCCCAACTTTGGAAAGTCGAATTGTATTGGTTTTGTTAGGGGAATGTGTGCCCTGACAAAGCGAAAGCTGTTTCAGGAGCTTAAGAATGTTGAGCGGTTTCACTTAGTTTGAGGCCTCAAGGTGGCTTTTTTCAGGGTGAATCTCAAAAGTGTCTTTAACCTGTTTATAAGGAAGTTGTTGACATTAAAGTCGCCTAAAGTCGACTGCAATAATCTGAAAGTGTCTTTTAATTCATAAGTCTGGGTTTTTCAATGTGGCCAAACGATGACGGCTTAAAATGGCTTCAAACCTCATCAAGCGCCTCAAACTATCTCTAAGTCAAAATATCAAGGTTTAGATTTCAACACTAAAATCGGCTTCAAATGAGAACTCAACATTTAAAGGCTGCAAGCTGCTCCAAAATTGGCATTCGCCCTTAAAACAGGCTGCAGAAATTGAAAAGAAAATTAGGTTCTTTGAATCAGTAAAACCGAATGCAAAACCAATTTCGGCTGTTTAAAATGGTTTTAAGACGCATTTGAAAGCTCGAAGTTGACTGTTTTAAGGCAAATTTCCTCAAGTTACGGCTTTTGACAATTTCAATGGCTCAATTGACTGGAAAAGTGAAATTTTCCCTTAAAACAGGCTGCAAGAGCCAAAAAAAGCGTCTCACACTCCTTTTATTTAAAAAGAGGTTGTTTGAATAAGTGAAATCGATTAGGAACTTCTTCAGCCGTTTAAAATGGCTTCAAGACACGTTTTGGAAGCTCCGTTTGCAAAGGCCTAAAATGGCTCCATTCTCAGTCATGCAGATATTCTTAAGTTAGTTTTAAGGCTTCAACTCGCTCAAAAATCGTAATTTTGCCTTAAAGAAAGCTGTGGTTTTTGTGTGTCTTATACGCTTTTATGTGAAAATGGCACACTTTGAGTGAAGTCAATTGAAAAAATTGCTTCGATCGTTTAGAATGGTTTCAAGGCGCATTTTGGAAGGTTTGAAGTTGCGTATTGATGAAGAATGGTTCCGGACAACGGTTGAAAATCTCTAAACGGACCTTAAACTAAGTTTAAAATGGTCTTTATTCGTTTGTGGTTAAACAAGGTGAAGCTTACGATTTTGAACCTTAAAATCGACTTCAAACGATAATCCAAAAGCGTCCTAAACTTTTTTGTATGAAAATGAGACATAAAGAATAATAAAGATAAATGACAGATAAGGAAAAAGTGAAATCCATTGGAAAAACTACTTCAACCGTTTAGAATGGCTTCAAGACAGACTTTGAGGGCTTGAAGTGACGTGTTGATGAAGAATCGGACCGGAAAACCGCTGCAAATCGCTAAAACGACCTTAAACTAAGTCTAAAGTATAAAACCCCAAGTTAAAGCTGACGATTTGAATTTGAAAATCAACTTGAAACGAGAATACGACAAATTTAAAGACTTCAAGTCGCTCAAAGCTAAAATTTGCCTTTAAAGGAGGCTGCAGTAATTTCAAATACTCTTACATTTTTTTGGGTGAAAATGAGGCAAAATAACAACAAAAATTTGGAGCAAGTGAAATTGATCGGAAAAACCACTTTAACCGCCTGAACTGGCTTCAAGGCGCATTTTCGAAAGTGAAAAGAGCAAGGAACTAAAGAAGAAAAGTAGAAGGGCTAAACTAAATCTAAGATCAAAAACCACAAGTTGACTTCAAATGATAATTCAACTAATGGAAGTATTTCAAGTCGCAGAAAAGCCGAAATTTGCCCTTAAAAGAGGCTGCAGTTTTGTACTTTTTGCATGGAAATGAAGCACTTCAAATACAAAGCGGCTGAAAACTTGAAACTTTCGATTTGAACAGTAAATCGACTTCAAAACAGCTTAAGTCTTAAAAGTGACTAGAATAATCCTAAATTGTTCAACTGGGCAATAATAATGGGTCTAAAGTCGTATGGAAAAGTAACTTTTGGAGAACAATTTAATGTGGCCGACCCAGAGAAGTTTCAGTGTCTCCGATCTTCTACTGGATTGCCAGGGAATATCCAAAGCTCCCTAAAAGTGATCAGCATAGTTTCAGTTGCAAAATTTGATTAAAACTGCCAGAGCTTTGCGGCCGCTGAGAGCTTCCAGTTCCAGAATGGAGTTAGTAGTTTAATGGACTATGGGCATGTCGGATTGAGTGCCTCTGGTGGAAATCAGCCAACAACAATGAGTATTAGAATATACACCCAAGTTTTCCAAGCAAAAATGAGGTTGGACGAAGGAGTCTACTATTTCAATATCAGAAAAGTGACTTCCTGCTCGCTTTAATTAAGCAACTCTCGCTGTTCCTGGCTGAATTGAATCATCTAAGCTTTTCCCACACTCCCGTCGTGTCGCTGTCGGTTATTAAAGGAGTGAACGCTTTCGGCGTATCACTTCAGACTATAGAAATTAAAGAAGACAAAAGGGCCCGGCATGCCCTTCAGGCCGGGCAGCACTTGAGCGAAATTAGATGCTATTAAATCGAGCTCCTTATCGTGGATGGGGCTGGGGCAATTGTTTAATCGCCCCCGATTGGCATCGATTCCACTTCAAAAAGCCTCTTCTGAGTGAGTTAATGAGGAAAAACGACTGGTGGAAAGAAGGTGATCAGCTCGACGTCAAGCTCCATTTAATATACAGAGTTACAGTTAATATACAGAGTGATGTTGATATTGTCGGCGATGTCTAAGACAGAAATAAATGACTCTTTCAGATGAAAAATCGACACGTCGCAACCTATTCAAATCCAATCACTTTAGGATCCTTTAATCTGAAATAGAATAGAAATCGATCTTACTTTCGCGCAAATAAACTTCACTCGAGCATAAATAAGTGATATCATTTCTCAATCTGGACTTATTCCTTATTCCATCTCCGAACTTCTTAGGCGGGCTCTGATCTCCATCCGGCTCAATACCAATTTCCCCAAATGGAAAAAAACGAAGATAACACGTTGAAATATCCCCGAACAAAGAGCTGCTTTGTGATCACTTTAAAGGTCGGAAGTCCGTCTCTTTGAAGCTGCTGTTCTTGTGCCATGTGGCAATTTCGCACTCTAACTCAACTTCCACACCGCTGCGGCAAAATAATTCCTCAACTCATCGCAACCGATTGCATCCAGAAAAGCGACTTTCAGCACGTCGTGGTGTGCAGAGAGTTTCGGATTAAATCATTTGCTGTCTGTCTCCAGAGCGGCGAAATTACCGGTCCACTCCAGGTTTATTTAGGTTGGGATTAACCGGGGAAACGCCGGCAGGAATTCACTTGCCAAATTCGTTTTCAAATATGAGTTTCGCTTGTGTCCCGGTTTCTTATGCGCAAAGTAAATGGGATTTAATTTGACAGAAGATATGGGCTGGGAAGCTGGCGCCTAATTTACTTCGGGTTGGATGGTGTTTTTTGGTGCTACCAAACTGCAACAGAAACATCGTGGAAAAGTTTATATTAGGAAAATTTCCACCCGCTCCTGTGGGATCATATCAACAATTCGCGAAGCTTCAAAAGCGCCTAGGCGCTTTTGAAATGAACTTCCCTTGCAACGATAAAGCCTTAATCGGGCCTTCCATCAGCTGCAAAATTGCAGGCCGAAACAATGCGTCCTTTCATTCGGGCAGTATTTTTAGAAACGCGCTCGGATAAAGCACGTTGTGCCCCATGGATGGAGACAGATGAATGCCTGCTCCATACGTGCCCCCCTAACCTTTCCTGTTCAAATTAGCGATGTCACTTCCAAGGGTGTTGGGCCATCTGCTGCAGACTGACATGTCTTGTATATCTATTTTGCGCGCTGCTTTTGACCGTTTGCCTGGCGAAGTTTTCCTGGTGGAAGCGACAGATCCAGCAAAAATTGAGGAATTCTCCTCTCCCGACCACGTTCAACGTGAACGCTCTTGTGCACCTGCTAATAGCTAATTCCCTTTGAAGTTTGCCGACAGCACGATTTCCCCAAGCGTCAGCCCCTCGTTTTTGTCGTGAAGGGCACACTTTTTGCTTTCCGGCCTCGATGTTTCACGAATTAAGCTCGTAAACGTCAAGTTTTTCGCATTAGCTTATCGAAATATGCTGGAAAATATCGGTTGTTGAAGTGTATTCAGAAGGGCTTTTCAATTTGCTGTCGTTGATTCATTTGGGGGCGGAAGTTGTCAATTAAGGGCGTTTTAGTGTAAACAAAGACTACCCGCTTTTGGTTTTGACACAGATTGAATGAATGATGCTTAGTTTTAGTTTGGTGTCGTAATTTCGAAGACACTCTGTATATAAGGGCTTCCATGAAGGCGCGAATAACGTTTTAAGACACCTTTTCTGTCTTTATAAGGTTTTCGATACCCTATCGCCAGAATAATCTTTCACTAATTTGGTTTCATTCGAAATGCCTAACCTCTAAAGAGATAGAAGCCAAAATTTGCAAATTTCTGAAGCCCTGGAAGTTTAAAATACACCTCTCACGATGGCCTCGCTTTGACCTAACACGTTTTGAATAGTTTTCAGGAGAACTATATTTGGCTGTTTGAGTTTTATTTCGAATTGTTAACCTCTAAAGAGATAGAGGTAAAACTTTAGGAATTTCCACTCATTTTCAATCATATTTTCTAGAGAGAAGACGCTGTTCGAATGATCATTGCAACCTTGTCGATAGAGCATCTCAGAAACTGTCTTTTTTGCAGCTTTAGTCTTATCAAAAAATCATAACCTCTAAAAAGTTAGAAGCACAAATAAGGAAAAATTACGTACTAAACAGCTTATTTCTAGGAAATGGTTGAGTGATAATAACAAATTCGATACAGCGTTTTAGGAACTATATTTTACCATTCAGGTTCGAGGAAAAATTTCTAACCTTAAAAGAGATAGAGCCAAAAGTTTATGGATTTTTACGCATTTTCACTTATATATCGGGAACGGTTCAAACTATCTGGATAATCATTGGGACCTTTTCGAAGGAGCATTTGGTGAGCTACATTATGGTCTGAAAAAAATTAAGATCACAATAGGGCTTCGCCCTCTTTCAGGTGTTTGAAATTTTCAAAATGTCTTAACTTCAAAACGGTGCAAAATATCTAATCAGTCGTAATGACCTTTTGAATCCTCGACATCCAATTTTTGCTATCGATGTTCGATCAGAAGTTCCTAACCTCTAAAAAAAAAGTGAGCGTCGTCGAAGTCTAAAACGCACTTTATCTGAACAACGTTAGAAACTAGCCAATCTCTGGTTAGAATCTTTTCGATGGCCCGTCTTGAGCGCTGTATTTTACTAATGGGGTTTTATCAGCAATTCCTAACCCCTAAAGCGGTAGAAGCAAAAATGACTGAAACGTTTCTATGTAAACCATCTTGTATCTCGGAAACGATTCAATGTATCTGATCAATCTTAAGTACGGTTTCCAGAGCTATCTTTTAGCGCCATTTGTCGAAGTTACATTTCTAACCTTAAAAGAGATAGAGCCAACATTTGATGGCTTTTTACGCATTTTTACGCACATCTCTGGAACGGTTCAAGCTAGCTGAATAACCATTAGGACTTTTTCGAAGGAGCATTTGGTGGTCTACATTATGGCATGAGAAAAATTAAGATCGCGATAGGGCTTCGCCCTCCTTTCAGGTGTTTGAAATTTTCAAATCTTCTTAACTTGTTGCAAAATGGTGCAAAATATCTAATCAGTCGTAAGGACCATTCGAGAGCCACCTCTTTTGCTAACAAGGTTTTATACGAAAATGTCTAACCTGTAATGAGAGGAGAGACGCAAAAACTGAAATTTTGGGAGCCTTGGATGGTTCGGACCTTTTCGATGTCCCGCTGCAAGAAGTATATTTCCACGTTTGGATTTTATCTTAACTTCTTAACCTCTGGAGAGATAGAGGCAAATTTTGATGCATTTTCCACCCAGTTTTATTTAAATTTCCTAAATTGTTTAAACTATTTGAATAATCATTGGGATTCTTTGAATAGACTTCCAAACTGTCTTTTGCTCCCTCAGTCTTATCAACTATTTCTAACCTCTAAAGAGACAGAAGCGAAAATGTTAAAATTTGGGCGTCGTCACAGTCTAAAACACACTTTATCTATTGGCGGGTTTTTCATGCAAAGTCATGCGCTGAATTTGTTGTTAATTTAACCCTTTTGTTCTTAGGAATGAAGCCCAAAATCGACTAGTTCATAATGACTCGCTTGTTATCTTGTTCGAATTTCAACTTTCCGAACACGCGGGCGGGATTTATAAAAAATAAATTCCAATTGTTTATCATGCTGTACCTGAACAATTCAACCGGGAAACAATTTGCTTTGAATTATGTTCGATATTCGTGGGTATTTTCCCATTAACAACTCGACTGAAACCGAATCGTATATTTACATTTTTTTATATGGAATTTCAAGCTTTATATCGAACTTGAATTGATTGATTTTATTTATGCGGCTCCAGGGAATCGTCATGGGGATAACAATCAAAGTAAATATAATATAAATTTGACAATAAATGCGGTTAAGCCGAAATTAATGCACAGTTGCATAATTCTGCTGCATATGACGCACATTTTATTATATATTGCGGATATGAATAATTTGATTACTTTTCATTACTAATAGTGGTTTTTGTTTGTTTCAGGTAAGTGCGGCGTCCAATACGATTGACGAATGTAAGTATTGGCCCTAATTAGGCCCCGGTGGGAATTCGTGTCGACATTAATCGCCCCCGATATTAATTGAGGTAATAATGGAAATTGGGTCATTTTTACAATGTTGCTTCGTTTGGAGGAAAACGTAATTTTTCCCGCAACTAAGCCGCAGGATAAGGCACCGAAGCACGACTCTACAGTAATCCCGCATTATTTGTTTCTTTTACGACGTGCGCGGTTTTTTAAACGGAATAAACGTGTTTTTTAATCACTCACTCGTTGCGCAATTTTTCATGTTAAATTTCGTTTAAACATGCCAGGGCACGCCACCTGAACATTATCCCAGAAAGATTAGCGCTGGTTTGGTAGTAAATGGTGTTTATTTACTCATCGGTTACTTCATGAACCCCCCCCAAAGTCGAGTTTCTTTGCCCTGTCTTGGGTGAAAAACTCAGGTGATCAGCATGGCAATCAGTCAAACGTAGCTCTTTTTTTATCCTTCAGAACTCAAGAACAGCCGCTTTGATTAGACAGGGAATAAGAAATCTTATTTGGATCCTCGGAGGACTAACAAAGAGCTTCCTTGAAATAACAGCACTTTTCCTTTGTTTTCCAGTGAATATTTAATCAGTTTTCGTTTCAAAACTAGCTGATAGGGACCCCGTGGGATTGTCGGTTCGCGTTTCCTGCTCTCCTGCAGCATAAAGTCGCATTTTCCAACGGTTCTCCATTAATTTCCAAGATTACAGTTGCTTAATATCGCAGCCGAGTGGTCTTAAGACGATGACAAATTGAACGTGTTCAGCTGAACAGAAAGCAGATGAGGGTTTTTGTTTTTGGTTTTGCAAACTTTCCCCAAGTGCAATTTTTGGAATTGGAATCCAGTTGCAGCTAATTTGAGGGAACCTGGACGATTTTCCGCCTCCCCGATGGCCTTTATTGGCCGGTTGCCAATCGGAATCGGCCGTTTCGGGACCTTATTCAACAGGGTTGTATTATTACCAACAGGGAATTTTAATCAGCGAAACGTTTCCGCGTTTACTGCACGACTTATCGATCGTCGATATTTGAGGAGGATTCTTTTGTGAACTTTTCGATATATAACGTGAAGTTCATTTTGGTTTACTCTAGGACAGGGCCGTAATTAGGGAAAGTTTTGACTTGAATACTTGCGTCCGAACTGGGGCAATTGTTGATTAACTGGGGGATTTTTCCGATTTGAAACCAGCATGGCCTAGATGTTGGCTGCGTAATAATTTCCCGCCTTAAGTACATTCCAGGTAACGAAGTAACCAGTTCAGTAATTGGAAGGGAAACGGATGTAAATCCGGTCATATCTTAGCGTAACGTCGAGACTGGGGAATAGAAACTGGCAAAGTTTAATTATTGATGTGACACAGATCTCGAAGTTGCTCTAATCCGAATTAGAGCCTCGAAGCAACAGAGAGAGTGCTTTTAGTAAACCGAGAACAGAGTCGGGCCACTTAGCGATCGAATTTTAGTTGCGGTCAAATTCAATGTCGCGCTTACAGATCAAACTCATTTGCGAGTTTGAAAAGTTGCGCAAATTTAAATAATGCCTCCAATAGGGGCTACGATCTGCTCCATTTTGCTCGGCAGCGACTTTAATCAGCTCCGATGCAGGAGCAGAAATTAAATAGAGCAGCGCGCCAAGAAGGGCTCAAATCCATGCATTATTCATTGAACAGTTGTTGCATATTCTTCAGGCCCTTAAATGCGCCCTCTTTGCGACGTCGGCCTTTCGAAATTTTAATGAATTAATGCAGTGTGTTGACATTGATAAAATGAGCGTTTTAAGGCAATTAAGAATTGAATATTTTCCACAAAATTTCATTGTTTTTTTGCTTAAGGCAAGTTGAGCAACTGATCGATTGTATATTTTATGGGAGCTGGAATTTTATTTATTGCAACGCGGCAAATTGCCGCCGGAAAATCTAATTACAAAAACAAACAATTAATAAACGATTTCTGTGTATAGTGGGCTCATGCAGACCGATAACTAATAATTAAAATTTCCATTAAACTTTATCGGTTGTTGTGGCAAGCGCGGGTGCATTGATTACAGGAGACTCTCTAAAATGGTCGGCAATTTTTTTCAATTTTTAGCGGTAATAAATGATGTTTGTGCACCAGTGTGTTGCTACCAAGAGGCTTTTTGTGCCGTCACAAATAAGGGCCTTGTTATTATCAAGAAAACTTGAACTGATATTTTCTGCAGCTCGTTTTTAAATTCTTGTGTTTCTCAAACGAGAGCAAGTTGTGACTTGTGATTTTTTCAAGGCTGATCAGAGTAATTTTTTTCAATTTTTAGCGGTAATAAATGATGATTGTGCACCAGTGTGTTGCCTACCAAGAGGCTTTTTGTGTCGTCACAAATAAGGGCCTTGTTATTATCAAGATAACTTGATATTTTCTGCAGCTCGTTTTTAAATTCTTGTGTTTCTCAAACGAGAGCAAGTTGTGACTTGTGATTCTTTCAAGGCTGATCAGGGTAATTTTTTTCAATTTTAGCGGTAATAGATGATGATTGTGCACCAGTGTGTTGCTACCAAGAGGCTTTTTGTGCCGTCACAAATAAGGGCCTTGTTATTATCAAGAAAACATGATATTTTCTGCAGCTCGTTTTTAAATTCTTGTGTTTGTCAAACGAGAGCAAGTTGTGACTTGTGATTCTTTCAAGGCTGATCAGGGTAATTTTTTTCAATTTTTAGCGGTAATAAATGATGATTGTGCACCAGTGTGTTGCTACCAAGAGGCTTTTTGTGCCGTCACAAATAAGGGCATTGTTATTATCAAGAAAACTTGATATTTTCTGCAGCTCGTTTTTAAATTCTTGTGTTTCTCAAACGAGAGCAAGTTGTGACTTGTGATTCTTTCAAGGCTGATCAGGGTAATTTTTTTCAATTTTTAGCGGTAATAAATGATGATTGTGCACCAGTGTGTTGCTACTAAGAGGCTTTTTGTGCCGTCACAAATAAGGGCCTTGTTATTATCAAGATAACTTGATATTTTCTGCAGCTCGTTTTTAAATTCTTGTGTTTCTCAAACGAGAGCAAGTTGTGACTTGTGATTCTTTCAAGGCTGATCAGGGTAATTTTTTTCAATTTTTAGCGGTAATAAATGATGATTTGTGCACCAGTGTGTTGCTACCAAGAGGCTTTTTGTGTCGTCACAAATAAGGGCATTGTTATTATCAAGAAAACTTGATATTTTCTGCAGCTCGTTTTTAAATTCTTGTGTTTCTCAAACGAGAGCAAGTTGTGACTTGTGATTCTTTCAAGGCTGATCAGGGTAATTTTTTTCAATTTTTAGCGGTAATAAATGATGATTGTGCACCAGTGTGTTGCTACCAAGAGGCTTTTTGTGCCGTCACAAATAAGGGCCTTGTTATTATCAAGATAACTTGATATTTTCTGCAGCTCGTTTTTAAATTCTTGTGTTTCTCAAACGAGAGCAAGTTGTGACTTGTGATTCTTTCATGGCTGATCAGGGTAATTTTTTTCAATTTTTAGCGGTAATAAATGATGATTGTGCACCAGTGTGTTGCTACCAAGAGGCTTTTTGTGCCGTCACAAATAAGGGCATTGTTATTATCAAGAAAACTTGATATTTTCTGCAGCTCGTTTTTAAATTCTTGTGTTTCTCAAACGAGAGCAAGTTGTGACTTGTGATTCTTTCATGGCTGATCAGGGTAATTTTTGTCGAAATTTTATACATTTTCATATTTGTAGGGCGCAAGAGTGAGGCTTGGCAATTTTTTAAAGTTGAGGATTTCTTGTGGCGCATAATTCTGCCGCTCATTTTTTGAATTTCCGTACTTTCAAAACGAGTGCAAGTATTCACTTGAGTTTCTTTCATGCCTGAACAGAATGATTTTCATTTGAAGTTTTCTGAGTTTTATGTTTGTAGGGTGTAAGGGTAAAATTTTGCAATTTTTCATGGGACGCATAATTCTGCCGCTACTTTCCAAACCAGTGGAAGTATTAACTGCAGTTTTTTTACATCTATATAGAATGGTTTTCTTTCGAGTTTCTGTGAGTTTCCTGTGTGTAGGGCTTGAGGGTAAATTTATTGTAGGGTCGCTATTGTTTCATGGTCCTGTAGTGGTCATGCAAGTGCAAATATTGAGTGGAGTTTTTTGACCACTGTAAAGGATGACTGTTTTCAATTTCTAAGAGTTTCACATTTGTACGACTTCAGGGTAAATTTAGAGACATTTTTAAACTCAAGGCTTTAATGGGGCGCATAATTCCACTGCTCATTTTTTGAATTCCCGTACTTTCCAAACGAGAGTTGTTTTTATGGCTTTATACGATGATTTTCTTTGGAACTTAAAGGGCTTGAGGGTTGAGGGAAACTGACAAGTTTCCAGGCTGAGTCGAATCCAGTTTGATGTAAGTTAACCTGTATTAAATGGGAAATCAATTGGTTTCCGTCAATACTATACCATATAAAAGAAGTGTTCGGAACGTCACTGATGTTCTTGACGATGTTGGAGCCGTAATATCGAAGTTCCACCAAATCCCTATCATGTAGCTTTAACTAGCTTCTTGTCAGCTGAAAACGATTATAAGCGAGGAACGTTGAACGTCTTTATAGGTTTGGGACCAAATCTGGCAAGCAATAAACCGAGATATCTCGAGCTAAGGTTGCAATTTGGGATAACGATTTCCAGGCAGGAAAAAATGGACCATTTGTTCCCTATCAGGCAAACTAGTTTAGGATTTCGAATGAAAATGACGGCAATTTCTCAAACGTTTTTCTAATTAGCTCTCGAAAGCTGGGACAGAGGGTGTTGGGCGAATTTATGCAAAGTGGCCGGCAAATTTCCGAAACTGGCAAACTCGGCAAAACTGTTGAGCTTTTGGACATTTTTTCGCTTGAATAAAATTTCATCTTTTATGATAATTCGCACCGATTGTGCTCCCGTTTCTTCGCAGTTTTGCATTCGAATATGTAAACCGACCAATTTCATTTAAGTGCGTCTTTGTTCCGCTTGTTTGCCAACTGGATCTTGTTATTATACTTGAAAACCGACCATAAAACAACACTTTGGGGGAGTGTGTGTTTTGTGGATTCTTAATTCCCGTGCTGCACAAGTTATCGCCTCACTCAAGCATCACTGTCTTTTCCCATCTAGAGTGCAAGAGCTGCATTTGCCAGTCATTATTAGAGATCTTATCTTTCATTACTCGTTATAGTTGCAGCATGGCGTAATTCGAGTCTTATCCGAAAACTGTTTAGGGTCTGGGGTCGCGTCAGTCATATGATGTGGCCCCGTTATCTTTACGATACCGTTCTCGTTCCCTGCACACGAAATTTCCCCGATTTCCCGCTTTTATCGCTTATGTGACACATTATGAAAGTGGTTTATGTGGTGTTTAGCCGAGATACCGTCGAGGATTCGAGCGAAAAAAATTACAGCCAACTCTAAGCTTTAAAAATAGTGGCAAATATCTGAAGAATTTAGTACTGTGCTTGGAAATCGTTGACTACAGCTTACTTCAAAACTCTCTTTTTGGCACATAAAATTTTTTTTGTTTAGTCAATAGTCTCACTCTTTGTCCGATAATTCCGATAGGACAAACCACTGGCTCGGATCCTCAGATCTCAATAGGATCATTCCAGTGGGTTGGATTCTTGAATACTCTGGTCAAGTCGTGCAAGTTTGGGGAGTGGTTTTAGTATTTAAATAAGTTATACCCCCCTTAACGGTCATTGTTGCTTTGAAATATAGCGATAAATATTAATAACTGGGTCATACTGGTAGTAAAATGGGCAAAAAAAACCGGTTTTATGAGCACGCATTAGGATTGGGCCCGTTAAAATGAAACGCGTGTTTATATTAAATGGAGCGTCAAATTGGGGCGATAAACGCGAACAGCGCCCAAGTTTAATCGAATGTAGTTGTTTTAAAATTCAATAACACTCACTTGGTGATTTGAATTTTAGTAGACCGGGGGGATTAAGTGGATTTTTCCCTAAATGGGGAGCATTTTACGTCTTGTAGCCATTTCCTACATAACTGCGCTCCACAATTGTTTCGTAATTTCTCCAGAACGTTGCGTTTCATGCTTGAAATAAAACATTATGTACCAACAGGCTGATGTGGTCACTTGAGTGACGTCCATTTTAAACTTGTTATTTAACGTTTATATAAATGCTGGCGTGATATTTATTTGACGGCTTTTAGCCGGTGTAAACATAGTCGGCCATGGGGAACATTAATTGAAAATTAATATGCTAATATAAAAAAACAAAGGTCTTTATTTAATTTCATTTCGTTTGAAATTGCAGTTTTCTACATATAGAAGTTGAGATTCAACAGCGGCGCTTTAGGCGGTATCATAAAATTTAAATTGTCCCGCTTAAAGTGCTGAGCAAACAGCAATTTCCTTTCATCCTTCGGATTAGAGGTTTTTCGAAATTTCGTTTTCTGCAAACGGTCCGATTTGTTTGTCGAGCTGGCTCAATTTTAACCATTTTCCTGCAAGAAAGTTTCCCGTATTTGTTTTGTTTAAACGCCGTTGTCGCATTATGTGTTTCACTGCTAGTCAAGTGTTTCTTAACGGATTACTCGAAAACAGCGAATATTTTGCTAGTTTCGAATATAAATCCGGTTTTAATGTTGCTGAGCGCAGATAATCCATATTAAGCTCGAATCCCTCTTGGACGCTTTCGTCTTTTTACACCGGAAGTAGTTTTCAGTGCGCTTAATTAAGAAGTTCGCTTTGGAACGATGCAGCTTTTCTAAACGAACTGTTGCTTTAATTGCAACTTCTTAATATTAAATGCGAGTATTTGTTTCAATGAAGCCAGCGATCCAACAAGGCGGAGGAAAGTTAGAATTTTGTAGCGATTGCTTGGAACTGGTGAGGTTTTCGGGGTTTTGAAAATATCCCGAAACCTCCACAACCATGGAACTTCCAGAAATTCAAAATCAAATCATCCTATATGTTCATATAGAAGCTCCAGTTGATACTTTCACTTGTTTAGAAAGTACTGGACGTTGAAACATGAGCGGCAGAATTGTGCGTCGCCTGAAAGCCTCGGGTTTAAAAAATTCTCAAAACCAACCCTAATGACTCACAATCATGAAACGCACAGAAGGTTGAAAGGAAATCTTCCTGTAGAGCTAGAAGAAAATCCCTCGTTGATACTTCCACTCGTTTGGAAAGTACTGCACTTTGAAACATGAGCGGCAGAATTATGCGCCGCATGCAAGCCTCGGCTTTAAAAAATTCTCAAAACCCACCCTAATGACTCACAATCATGAAACGCACAGAAGGTTGAAAGGAAATCTTCCTGTAGAGCTAGAAGAAAACCCCTCGTTGATACTTCCACTCGTTTGGAAAGTACTGCACTTTGAAACATGAGCGGCAGAATTATGCGCCGCCTGCAAGCCTCGGCTTTAAAAAATTCTCAAAACCCACCCTAATAACTCACAATCATGAAACGCACAGAAGGTTGAAAGGAAATCTTCCTGTACAGCTAGAAGAAAATCCCTAGTTGATACTTCCACTCGTTTGGAAAGTACTGGACTTTGAAACATGAGCGGCAGAATTATGCGCCGCCTGCAAGCCTCGGCTTTAAAAAATTCTCAAAACCCACCCTAATAACTCACAATCACGAAACGCACAGAGGGTTGAAAGGAAATCTTCCTGTAGAGCTAGATGAAAATCCCTCGTTGATACTTCCACTCGTTTGGAAAGTACTGGACTTTGAAACATGAGCGGCAGAATTATGCGCCGCCTGCAAGCCTCGGCTTTAAAAAATTCTCAAAACCCACCCTAATGACTCACAATCATGAAACGCACAGAAGGTTGAAAGGAAATCTTCCTGTAGAGCTAGAAGAAAATCCCTCGTTGATACTTCCACTCATTTGGAAAGTACTGGACTTTGAAACATGAGCGGCAGAATTATGCGCCGCCTGCAAGCCTCGGCTTTAAAAAATTCTCAAAACCCACCCTAATAACTCACAATCATGAAACGCACAGAAGGTTGAAAGGAAATCTTCCTGTACAGCTAGAAGAAAATCCCTAGTTGATACTTCCACTCGTTTGGAAAGTACTGGACTTTGAAACATGAGCGGCAGAATTATGCGCCGCCTGCAAGCCTCGGCTTTAAAAAATTCTCAAAACCCACTCTAATGACTCACAATCATGAAACGCACAGAAGGTTGAAAGGAAATCTTCCTGTACAGCTAGAAGAAAATCCCTAGTTGATACTTCCACTCGTTTGGAAAGTACTGGACTTTGAAACATGAGCGGCAGAATTATGCGCCGCCTGCAAGCCTCGGCTTTAAAAAATTCTCAAAACCCACCCTAATGACTCACAATCATGAAACGCACAGAAGGTTGAAAGGAAATCTTCCTGTACAGCTAGAAGAAAATCCCTAGTTGATACTTCCACTCGTTTGGAAAGTACTGGACTTTGAAACATGAGCGGCAGAATTATGCGCCGCCTGCAAGCCTCGGCTTTAAAAAATTCTCAAAACCCACCCTAATGACTCACAATCATGAAACGCACAGAAGGTTGAAAGGAAATCTTCCTGTACAGCTAGAAGAAAATCCCTCGTTGATACTTGCACTCGTTTGGAAAGTACTGGACTTTGAAACATGAGCGGCAGAATTATGCGCCGCATGCAAGCCTCGGCTTTAAAAAATTCTCAAAACCCATCCTAATGACTCACAATCATGAAACGCACAGAAGGTTGAAAGGAAATCTTCCTCTACAGCTAGAAGAAAATCCCTCGTTGATACTTCCACTCGTTTGGAAAGTACTGGACGTTGAAACATGAGCGGCAGAATTGCGCGCCTCCTGAAAGCCTCGAATTAAAAACATTCTTAAAACCCACCCTAAAGGCTCACAATCACAATCTTGGTGCTGTGGCAACAAAATCGCCTCTGAAGATGCAAGTCATTGGTGTTTGCGAAACGTTCGGAACACATAATTTGGCCTAAAGGTTTTGTATCCAGTTCGGTGTAATTTAATATTCAACGTGTAGTAAATGGGATATAATTAAAACTCCCGCGAGCCTGATCATCATACATTATCCGTTTCCATTTTCATTAAATTCGAAGGGATAATGCATGACTTGTACGTGTTCAAGCTAATGTCGGCAAAGTAATGTATCGCCTAAATTTTCGCATATTTTATAGCGTTCTAAGGCGACATTTTGGCAATTAGGGGATTGCTTTAGGTCGATATTCAATGTACTTTGCTTTGTGTCCGGATTTTGTATAAAATTCGGATTTCCTGGGTTCCCTGGGTTTGGTTCTTTATTTTCACCTGTCCAAATCACTGTGTTCAGCGGCTAGAGAATCAGAGTAGTTTCCCGCAGTGGTTTGGGCCATCAAAACTTCGGGTACAGTTACGTAAGTAGGAATCGAATGTTTATTGGGAAGTGGAAGTTCTTAGGCTTTAAACTTTTGCTAGTTTCAGCAACTTGAACAAAATCACAAAAGCCCCCAATTTCAATAGCTTGAAGTAGTTTGACTTTAGTGTTTCAGAGCTGAACAAACACTTTCGTGTTGGGTGTAGGTACAGTGCGAAAATCCACTCAACTAAATTATGGGTTGAGTTATTAGGCACATTAAGCTGAAGACTTGTCACCACTAAACACATAAATACCATTTGGGTTCCGTGACAAAGTCGCATTAATTCACTGCTGGATTTCTTCCTTTGGAAATAGACGTCTGGATCGGTCTTGCCAGGCAAAACCGAGCACTCCTGTCCTGTTTCGGCATTATCGCCTCCGGAAATCCGTGGAAATAACAACTCGAAAGAGGATCGGAATGACGCCGCAAAGCAGAATCCGATGAAGCGCTATGTCAAAAGTGACGTATTGTGCCACGCAAGAAGCTTTTCTTTTGGTAATTGCCTTCGAACGTCGATACTCCCAAAAAACCACAACCTGTATATCGGTTACGAAGAGAATTGTCTTTTGCTTAAAAAAAAGCCTGCTCAGGAGAAAAATGGTGGAAACGTTCATTTCGGGAGTAAAGCAAATAGTTGGCAGTAAAACTCGGTGGCTTCCGGCTATTTAAATGCAAATTTGCAGGAAAAATCGGCTCAAAAAGCTTTCGCCATGGGGCACTAATTGTCGAGCTAGAGTAACTTGCGGCTGAACATTGCTGCTCTTTACAGCCGAAAGTTGAGGATTTGTTTCGAAATTGCAAGCCGTTTAAGTGTTTAGGTCGAGCACTGGTTGATTTACTGCATACGTGATTTTAAGTGGACTACTCTGTATCATTTCGCAACAACTCACTGTCGCTTTAAGCGAATTTCCAGACGAATGTTGAATGCATATTTCCGGTTTTGTCGCCCGGAAATCTGCATGAAAGTTTTCGCGATTTGCCTATTTTTGCACTTTGTCATTTCCGTATCGCTTTGACTGGTTTGGCGTCGTTTGCCATTTTATCAGGCTCGGTTTGCTCGGGAGGCTGTTTAATACCGTCATCGATTCAGAAATGTGCTTCTATAAACAATGTGGTTTGAAGGAGCTGAAAGGTTAAAGAGGTTTTTTTAGATGCAGGTTACTATGCCAGAGAAGGGCGTCTAGTTCGAATCTCTCTGTATTTCTGTTTCTCTTTTGCTCAGTTCAATGCTTGACCAGCCATATTCTCGTTTGAAACCACTGGAGTGTGTATAGATTTTCACAGGGTGCAGTGGTTTGGAACTGTTGTCATCGTGGTCAAATTTGGAAAATAAATACATTTTTATTTAAAAAAATCACCCACTGCGTCCTGCGGTGATCAACTCGCACAGGCAGTGGTTTGGGACAAGAATATCGGCGGATAAACTACGTCAAATGACGTTTAGCTGCGGCTAGTTTGGAACTTGACATGTTTTCCTATTATCTAACTAAAGCGCAGGAAAATTAATGCAAAATTTTCATTGATTATTCAATGTAAAGCCGTGAGTTTGACCCATTTTCCTTTCGGTTTCAGTTAAGGAAAACACAAATGGACGGCCACAGCCCCTGCTTCAAGAGCCACATTATGGATCTCGACCACAACCATACAGTAAGTAGTTTTAAAGTTCCTCGCTTATAATCGCCAAACAATGAAAATGCTGCTTCCAGCAGGATTTTAATTAGAAATTTGCGCATCCTACTTGCCCCCCGTTCTTCATTCGGAATTGCAATTGTTGGTTCGACTTTCGCTTTAAGCTCGTTTTAGGAAACTTTGAATACTCCCCCAAGTTTCGAATTGTAGCCGGGAATTGCAATCTTTCCACAGACATGGATAAATTTCACTCTTATTTACATATTTTTCAGAAACACTGCTGATTTATTATCATTTTTTTTTGGTAAAATCGCCCTGCTTTTTCTCCCAAACTTAAAGGCCAGCTTAACTTTCTCAATGGCGCAAATTGCTAAATTTCCTGCATAATCGTTTTCATAAACTTTGATAAATGCTTGATGTTTGATTGATTAATCGCATCCATGGCCTTTCAGCGGCACTCGCCTAAGAAGCTGCCGAATAAAGAGTCTTTAGATTCATCCACACCAGACATTGTCCGAAACTTTTTAATTACGAAAAGAAAAACTCCTGCGCCTGGATACTCTGATTAAATATTCCGCTGCTGGGTCGAAAAAGCCCCCTGCACTCATTCATCCATTTATCACGAAAGTTCAACTCCTTTCGCTACAATGTATTGCGAGTTAATTTCTAAACTCACTGCGAAAGTTAAAAGAGCGAAAATGGGGAATAAACTTTCGCCTCGGACACGGAATTAGCATTAAAAGAAAGCGTGATTTTGCGATTTGGAACTTTTTCCCAATGGCTGAGTTTAGTGAGGAATACAAAATTGTTCTTAAGGCAAAACAGTTTATTGTTGGGAATCAGGGAAGCAACAGTGGAAGTGCTGAAGAAAACTTTAGCATGTTTAAAATTCCCCAAGCTTGCGACCCAAAAGGCAGCGAGGGATAAAACGAACGAGATTAGGAAAAGATTCCTTCACTGAGCGCTCTAAACGAGCTTTTAACAAGAACATATCATTTAAATGTGTGAAACGTTCAGGGCACTTTCCAAAAACTCGAGTTCAGTATTTATTTTAAGTTAACTAAAATGGAAATGCTCCCAAAGTCTGCTTTTTCATCCATACTGTTGTTTCACGCTGGGAACATCGGAATTTCATTCGTAAAAAAAATAGTTTTGTCTAGTGTTTTCACTGGATGAAGTGCCAAGGGTTTCCAGCAGGATTCGCCGCAATTTTCATCAACAAAATAAATAAATGCCAGTTTGAAGATGGTGCGTGCCAAATTCCTAATTATCTCTCGGCTCTAATGATTATTTTTACAGCCGGTTAAAATTACTTCTTGCTCTCGGTTGTTTATTTCCCGACCCCACGATGCCACCGTATTGTATTAATTAGATAATCCAGGAAAAATAACAGGGGCAGGTGCATGTGTTTTAGTTTCAGTAGGCGTTTATTAGAGGAGCAGAAAAATCTGGCGAATTGTTTTGTTTGGAAAGTATGTTACAAGCTGAAACTGGTGAGTTTTTTCGGCATTTGGGGCGTGATGGAAAAGAATTTCTTCCTGGCGTTTCGCAAACACTAGAGCAAACCACCTCTGAAGATGCAAGCAACTTGTGCTAGCGAAACGTCAGAAAGAAAGTCTTTTTCATCACGTCCCAAATGCCAGAAAAACTAATCAGTTTTAAGCAATGGCCGCGAATGAGGCAACTCTTTCAGCCACAATCTGTTCGAATCAATCAGCTCGTTTGGAAACAATTCCCTTGAAAAGAGCATTGGCATGCTCAGACACGTTTCTGTTCTATATCGGGACCAGTAAAGCCATCAATAAGTACAGTTCAGCATATTTATTGGTTTACTTCGTTTACGATTTTCGTGCTCTTTCAAGAGCTTTCACGAAATATGTATGTTAAGGCTGGTTTCCTTTGGTGAGGTATTTTTAGGTGGCAGTTTGTTCCGGAAATGCGAAAAACTGCGAAATTCCAATTGAGTTGATGTTGTTTTGAACGTGTTGCCTGGAATGAACTTGAATTAGATCTTCTTTGATGTGCAAACACTTCGAGCTGATGAGTTTTCTTCAAGTCGCGTACAGTTTTTCTCTATGGACCGAAATCTTGGGGCTTTTTCCAGCTGAAACATTTGATAAAAACACTGGTCTTTTTTTTTTTTTGGTGGGTCCACAGATATAAAACCTCAGAATTTAATTTGCATTCATTGTCGCTGCCTAATGAAAACGGTGTTCTCCGCAGTAAACGCGGTTTTGTCCCCCCATTTTGCCTCCCTTATGAATAAACGGTACAATTGAAACCACTGTCGGCAGATTCAATTCCACGGTCCGTCTTTTTGTTCGGTTTAAACGTTTCCTGTAATTGTGCGGTTTGTTCCACTTGCAAGCCTCAATGTGGAGCTCATTTCTTGAACAAACCAGATTTTATAATTTGCCAGTTCTGGCTAAACTGCTGTAAAACGACTGCGTGAGAAACATTTCTTTGGCAACCGGCTGAAGAAGGTGTTCGGTTGTACAAGCCCTTAAATGTTCATTTTCTTCTCATTAAAGCCTGTTTGGAAACCATTCTTATGATCAAAAGAGATAGACTTTCGAGGCCATTCCTTGAAACAAGTGGGTTTTTCGGGTTTTTAGGCCGTCGTTCGGTAGAATTTCTTCTTGACGTTTCGCAAGCACGTGTGGCTTGCATCTTCAGAAGTGGTTTGCTGGAACGCCATCAGAACAGTGTAAGCGTTCAAGCAAACCACTTCTGAAGATGCAAGCCACACGTGCTTGCGAAACGTCAAGAAGAAATTCTACCGAACGACGGCCTAAAAACCCGAAAAACCCACTTGTTTCATTCTTATGATGATATGGAAACTCTTATGAGGAGCAAAAGCTGTTTTGGGCTCGTTTTCTTTAACGCCAGAAAAGCATTTTTTTGCCAAAGAACCATTTAGAGAGGGCAATTTAGGAGCCACATTCTGGTGTACTAAAGTTGCAAATCGGAGTAGGGCTTCGCCCCATTCCAGGCGTCTGAAGGTTTTAGAGCGTCATATCTCCGAAGCGATTTAAAATACGCTATTAGTCGTCAAGACATTTTTGATAGCACGTGTTGAGAGCTGCATTTTATCGCTGGGAATCCATCAAAAATTCCTAACCTCTAAAGAGATAGAAGCAAACAAATCAAATTTTTAGCCCACAACACGCTGTATCTCGGAAACGGTTTGAAATATTCCCCTGGGAGAGTCCATCTGGAGAACGGTATTTTACCACTTGGGTTTTAATGGAAATTTCTAACCTCTAAAGAGAGGTAATTTTTATTTTAAATTGAAATCTAGAGGCTGAAAAGTTTCTAAATTGTCTATTTTGTGTTTTGCATATTTGACGTAAATAATTGAGAAATTACGAGTTGTGGAACCAAAAAATGCAACATTGCTGGCAATGTTTACACCAGGAGGCTTGCTGGCGAAGCTTTGCTCACAAGGGTTTATATGAAATTTCATTTGTAACCCAGATTCGGCCTCTGGCATGTAAATAATACTCTTGTGAGTTTTCAAATTCAATTGATTAGCCAAGTTTTGGGTTTGGGAAAAATATCGGAAGTTTCCTTAAACCCTTGCGGGCAATTCTATGCAAACCTCGCGCGCATAGAGGCGGCAAGTAGACGAAAACGAAGAAAAAGGAAAATCAATTATTAACAATTCCAGATCAACATTCCTGGCGGAACTAAATGAAATTATCGCCCAGAGAAACGTTTCTATTTCCTGACAAAGTCAACAAATTCCGAGGACCGAATGAACGCGCGGTTCCCTTGGGGGGATGTCGGGACGCAGGATCATTCCGAAGTAGACTCATTCTTAAAGGCCTCCTTTTCACTCACGTTTTTACATTTCCGTTAAATCGTCCAGTGGGAATCGTCTCCACAGCTGATGCAGGAAGCGTTTTCTATACCGATTAACAGTTTCGATCGAAGTTGTTAAATTCATATGGGCGAACTTGGACGATGAAAAATTTGCGAAGTACAAAGCCTGTAAGCAGTAAACTGTGTAGGCACTTTTCCCCATTTAACATGCATGAGTTTGTGCTCCAGTTCCTTCAGATCTTCGGCTCGATGTGAAACATGTTCTGTAGTTTGTTTCATAATTAATGAAGTTCTCGCGATTAGTTTGCCCGCTTCCACACACAGTGAATATGAATAAGCATGTCTAATTGATTGGCTGATATGATTTGTGAGGGTTAGTTAGCCAAGTTGCCAACAATGCGACTAAAAACCGCTCAAAGTCGGACTTTTGCACAATTTATTGGACCTGTTGCAGCGCGAAATTTGTCTGGCATTAGTCAACACTTTACAGGTGAACGAATTACGCGATTTCGATCGTTTCAAGCCAAAAATTTTGACTCATTTCGTGGCAGGTGAACGGGGTTTTTTGGCCGTATCTCGAGACTGTTTGATTTATCGGATCGTTTCCTGCCCTGATTCATTTCAACGTCAATTTTGTCCTGAACTTGCTTGTTTCGCCTCTGGTTCGGTTCTTGAGATTGTTTGTTGCGCAGCAAGCGAAACGTCAAATCAAAACGAAAAAAATCGAAAATCTAATTTCTAAAACTGCGGATCAATCGATGCTATTGGTTGCGTTGTTTAGAAGGAAATATTTCATTGGCCGCGAATTCAGTTCGATAAAACCAACTTTCCAATGCATGGGAACGAAGCAGATTTTTTCCATTAGGAAAATGCTATTATTGCATTTGGACGACCCCTGCTGAATAGGAGAATGGCATTATCGGGATTATTTCGGGATATTCGAGAAACAGCGCGCATTTTAAACAGTTTGAAGCGAGCGGAAGGTCACATTTCCATCGGCCTGGATACTGCTTATTTAAATTAATTTGGGTGATTTTTTTGTGGAAAATTTACTATTGTAGTCGGTAAAATAACTTAAGTCCCTGGTAAAAATGGCATTGAACTTTTAATGAACCTGCTTAGTTTTGCCAGTTTAGACAAAAAACACATTTTTCCGTGTTTTTTTAACTGGCTTGAAAGCGCATGTACGTTCCCATGTCACCTCGTAATCAAACTGACGTAGGCTGGCTTCAGGCTAGAGAGAGAATAACATTGCGGTTTCCATGGAAGTAAGGCTGTTTTTGTCGCACACTCCCGATTTACCGGGGCCGATTCAATGGTTAACTGGTTGCGTTTTTCGGGCGGAGGTGTGTTTGGGGCACACCTCTGAAGATGCAAGCCACTCTTGCTTGCGAAACGTCCTGGAGAAATGCTCGACGGCCTAAAAGCCCGAAAAACTCACCACTCTCGATCAGTGATGGGCTTTTATAGTTATCCTGGCTCCAAAAATTAATAACGTTGTTACGGTGCCAGGTCGAATCGAGCCATTATTGCATCCAAAACGTGCTAATTAATCCCCGGTTCGTGTTTGCTCTAATTTATCCCATTTGTCTGGAAAATTGTGGTTGAAAATCTGCAGCTGTTGCTCCAAGTATGTCGTCAATTAGTCTCTGGAGGAACTTATGAGGGCGGCTTATAAGATTTGCGGAAATTATGGCGGTTTGGATAAATGCACGCAATGTGGACATTGAGTGAGTTCGTCTTTGGTAATGAGTTTATTGCCATCGTTTGCCACGTTGGATCAATTTATCGGGCCAGGTTTATCCAACATATTTCTAGGCAAATTGGTGAAGAATAAATGACTGAATTGAAATGGCAAATAGTTGAAGCTTCTTCGCTTGTTTGGAGGTAAATCCATTCAGGCAACGACTATTAATATAAATATTTACATCACGACCCAATCAAAATATTGGCTCTGGATCAAGGATGACTGTTTACTACAGCAGAAACGCTTGTAAAACAAAATGCAATTATACTTTGAAATAAATACAGTGGCGGCGATAAATAAAAGCGTATTCCGGCGTGTCGGACGGGGCAGCGTCATTTTATTTTCCCAAAGTTATTAATGGGAAAGCTACGCAAAGCATTGTGCAAGGTGCTGAAACACTATTTATATCCGGACGTTAAATGAATCATGTAACAGGATTCGACTGTTTATTGCACTAGTGAACGATGCACTTGGTTTACTGCTTTCAGCACTTTTTTTTTAAATTACATTTTTCCACACCGTGTGCTGTCGCAAAGAAACCTGCAATAATTCAAATGAATTGATCCACAAAGCTCGTCGCAACATGCTTTTATGGCCTGCAGCTCTTGCGGATGAACCATCACGTATTTGGGACTCGAGTGTTCCATTTCAGTCTCATCCAGTGCAGGATTCGAATGATATATCGGCGGCTCGTGTAAACACTGTTGCTTCATTTGTACACAAATCGATCGTCGACTTGCTGGTTTCCTGCCAAATATGCCGCTTTTAGGCTTTGAAGTGCCATCAGCCACAAAACAAAGCTTCGCAAACGGAAGCATCGAGCAAAAAGCTGCATCAAATGGCCTAATTGTTGAATGTTGCGTCTGTTTAAGGATTCATTTGAATTTTTGGTTTTTTTTGAAATTTACTTGCTTGAGATGAAGGCTGTGTTTTTCTGCAAGCTTTTACTCTAGAAGGTTCATTTCATCTAAAGCGTGCTACTTTTCTTGATGGTTTCAGCTTTGGCTTTTATACAGAAGAATTTTTAATCCGTGACTGAATTTGCTTTTTCATAAATTTCTTCCTAAAAAAACTTCCTATCAGGTCATTAGGCAAACAAAGTTCTGCAAGATTTTACTCTGGAAGGTTGATTTTCTCTGAAGCATAATACAATTCTCGATCTTCTCTCAGAAGCATTTTCAAAAAAAAAGAAAACTTTCGCTCCAGAAGTCACCATCCATGCTCGTTGGATTTGGCTACAAAAGTTCGATTTTCGTCAGTTCGCTCATGACCCGATTATTACAGTATTCGTAAACCTTTGCCCGAATTAATCATCCCTCTTCAACCCTCTTAAGTTTATTAACAAAGCCATTTCAACTGAGCATTGAATATGAACAAATTGCGCCTGTTATTCAGGCCGGGGTTTTATTAAAACTTGCCGTTAGTAATTACCTGCGATTTTTCTTCCGGCTGTTGAGCAATTGAGAGCAGCAGTTCCGCGTCTCTCAAATTGCCCTTAAAAGATGAAAATTCGTAGATTTTTTTTAATAAGATTCCTCGAATCTGTTCCGAAACTAATTTGATTCTAGAGAATTATGCAATTTTCTTCGATGAAATATCGCAAGGAGCTTAAGTTTCATATGAAATTGAACCGGCTCTGTTAATGGCGCAGGTTTGAAAGGTTTCAACCTCCATAGAATGAAACTCAGATTTGGTTCGTGTGTTTGCAGTTTTCAAAGACTTTGTGTAGCTTTCAAAAGTGCCTCGCTTTGTTTGTTCCACACTAATTTATGTTACATCCATTGAACCAGATTTATGCGAGTAAACCGGCGATTTTTCGTGTTGCGAAAGCAGTGACCGGCCGGAAAGAACAGAGAAAAGGTTTTAAAGTGGATTTACGAGCCGAAAGCCACTGTCGAACCTCGTTACACCTTTCACATATAAATCCCCATTTGGGGATTTGGGTTTTTTGAGACAAGCCCCCAGACAGCGGGGGGCGCAAATGGTTGTTTATTTTTGATTGTTTGCACACTGTCCCGGCCGGTTACCGGATGGCGCATTGTTTATATGGCCCGTTAACGCGGAAAATATACGAGAGATTTACTGTAAATTGGTGTTGGGGCTTTTCGGGTGTCATGTTTCCTCATTTATTTTCCTAAGGCTGCCTGCCACAAGATCCACATCTGGATGGGGCTCTCGGGCGATCTCTGCTCCCCCCACAGGCATTAAACTAGATTAGAAACCGCGCTAGTTTATTTAAATTAGTGCCACTGTTTGTCGACGTTTCGCCTATTTAGAAAGCTTCCTCAGGACAAGTAATGAGCCAACGTACTGGGAACGAATATCGGTTCATTATTTGTCCTGAGGAAGCTTTTGTACATAGCCGAAACGTCGATAAGTGTAGATAACGACTTTCAGCAAATCCAGTGGATTAAGAAATAAAAACCAGAAAACGTTAATTTCAGCTCGATTTAGTGCATAATTGCAATTACAGAGCGGGGCTTGGGGCTTGATGAGGCCGCGAAAATTGTTCTAGAATAGGAAACTTTCCCGATTAACATGCACAAAGTTTACCTTGATTGCATAACCTGAATGCTCATTAAAACCATTTTGAGCATTCAATAGATAAGAGCAAGCTGTCACACAGTCAAGAAACAAGGTTTTTTTTCAGTGCGCCAAGCAAAACGTTGTTGCCTAATTAATGACAATGTCTCAGTTTTTGGGGAAAAACAGCATGTTTTCGAAAATGGATTATGTTGGTGATAGCTGGTGAAACACGTCCATTGAATCGGCTGAAATGGCATCTCATAATTTATGCCGCAAATGCAAATAACCACCGACCATTCGACCTCAATCAATAATCCGCATTTACAACAACCATATTGCATGAAATGCAAATGTCCATCGGGGATTTACACAAAATTATAAACAAGTTTAATACACGAATGGGTTTTAATGTGCTGATTTAGGGCAATTGCGTTTGATTATTGTTTGATTTTGTCGACTAACTAGCTTGGTTAGCAATTGAGCTGAGATTTCGTTTTTTCTCCATTTTTTTCGACACAATGCAGTGCATTTTTCATTGAAAAAACTGCTGCTTAATTTTACCTGCTAGATTTATTGAGCTTTTGAAATAAACATTTCTCTTTCCAGTGTCATAAAAACGAAAATTTTCTATTGTTCCAGATCCATATCCAGCAGATCCACACCGTTATGAGGATTTGAGCAGTGCCGCTATCGCACCGGGCGGTTATCCACATGAGGCGCCGCCCTTTGGGCCGGGGGCGGTGACGGCCGTCGCCGCGGCCGATGTTTTTCGAAAGGGCGGCGCCGCCCCTGCTGCCACAGCCACCCCAGATTTTAGGGCGGCTGGCGAGCCACAACGACCCAATCCGTTCCAACAGCCCGGCGCTGTTCTTATGGTTTACGGCTTGGATCCGATCCGAACCAATGCCGACAAACTGTTCAATCTGATGTGTTTGTACGGAAATGTAGCTCGGGTAAGTCCAAATCGGGATCAGTACGTTTTTGAAGATTGCTTTCGCAGATCTTCTCGAGGCCCTGCCTAACTACTCTGGTGTTTGGTCAAAAGTTTGCGCAAAATACTGGTTTTTGAGCCATTTATTTTTTTAACCTGCGGGGGCTAAAAAATAACCGGAACTTTGACGCTAGAAAACCCATTCACTTACTAGAAAGTAGTTGGATTCAATTGGAAACTAATCCAGCCAATGTCAGCTCAATAGCGGCAACTTTTCCTCAAAACCACTCAATTTTCGAACAAAGAAACCGTGCCTCCATAAAAATGTATGAAACTGACCGGAGCCGATCGGCGACATTGTTTAGAAAGGAAATGGGCTTTTTCTGCTTGAAAAAAATTGGCCTTTGTATGCTCTTTTCCTGCAACAGTTCAGTTTAAACAAAGGAAGCCGGAAGATCAATAAGAAACTCGTTGGATAACATCGAGTTTCGCTGTAAAAGACCTTTTTGGGATAATGCAATCTATCGAGTCTGGCATTTCGTCGACTGGAAATTGCCTTTTGTACTTTCGTAACGTGCCAAAGTGGCTTAAGTAAATGAGATGAATCGCCGGGAAATTTATGTTTTACTACCTGTTGTGACAATGGGATTTTCCCATAATTAACTTTGTCGGGTCTAAGAGAGCGGTACTCTAGATAATGTCGAATTGCCTTTAAGAAAGGTAAGTGTTGGCCCAAAGTTATTTTTTATGGGTTTATGCGTAATTTGCTGATTTCTTAAGGGCATTTAGCAAGGTTGATTGCCGATGAACACGGTGGATCTGTTGCAGATAAAGTTCCTGAAATCCAAAGAAGGCACCGCTATGGTTCAGATGGGAGACAGCGTCGCGGTGGAACGATGCGTCCAAAATTTGAATAACATCGCCGTCGGTTTGACAGGGGCGGCCCCCTTGATCAGCCACCATCACAAAGAGAACCAAAACGAAATTGACGCCCAAGTAAGTTTTGAGCAATTCAATGTGCAAAAACTGTGGATGTAAAGAAATCAATTGGCAAGGGCAGTTGGTCGACGGCCTTCCAAACGTTATCTCCTTGCACAACGCGCTTTCCATACTCGTCTTTGTCGCGCCTTTCAATTTAATGATGCAGACAAAGAAAGACACATTGACTGACCAGTTGCGGTCGGTCTTTGTCAAACTCGACTAATACTATGCCGCTCTTTGTCTGTATCATTGCATTCGGGCACCACAAGGTTCGGATGGGAACTGACGAACTTCTCTAGTACTTAACACGTACACGTTCATTTTCTAATAGGATGGAGTAATTTTTTGTTTTTATTTGCAGGCGAAGGAACACAAACTTCAATTGGCGTTCAGTAAACAGCCCTATTTGAGCGAAGTGACGAATCCGTATCCTTTGCCGGACAAGTCGCCATCCTACAAGGAGTACCTGAATAATAAGAATAATCGGTTTATGAACCCCGCCATGGCAAGCAAGAACAGGATTCAGCCGCCTAGCAAGGTGAGACAATGATTGCCGGCGCTGAGGCAAATTGAAATTGACCACGATGTTTTTGTCGGCCAGATTTTGCACTTTTTCAACACACCGCCCCAAGTGACGGAGGCGGAGCTGATCCAGGTGTTCAAGGATTACGACGTGGTTCCTCCCAAAGCTGTGAAACTGTTCCCGATGAAGTCGGAACGAAGCAGCTCGGGATTGCTCGAGTTTGAGACCACCACCGAAGCGGTGGCGGCCGTTATGGCGTGCAACCATGCCGCCATTGAGAGTCCTGGTAAGATTTCTAATCCCTAAAAGCCTTTATTGCTAATGAGGTTGTTGCGTTTATGGCCTAATTCAGGCAGGAATGAAACGAATCCGAAAGGGATCGGTAATGAAACAAACGGCCTAAAAAATTAATTATGGCCCCTCCCTAAGCGTCCTGCAATAAACTGAAAAGTTGTGTCCATTCAGGTACCAAGTTTCCTTTCATCATGAAACTATGCTTCTCCTCGTCGCGAAGCATGACGATCCGCAACGGGGATAATGCGAACGGTTCGGCGCCCAACAAGGAGGATTCGAGGGGAGCGAATTGAGGCCCCTGGAACCTCGCGCCAGCCCTGTTCATACGTGTAAATCTGTTCTGTTGTTATTAGTTTGTAATAACTTTGATCACATATCCTTTTTCCATGTGTAATGTTACAGCAAATTATTTTTGTTATCTTTGTGGTTGGTTCGTACAGGGTGGACTCGGTGTTTGATGCCCGCCCGCCTCCCTGTACAGGGTGTTACAAGAAAAACAAACTGTTTTGCCAAAGTGCTCAAGACACATTTAACCGCGTGCAATAAGAAATCGTTTTCGTACTAGTTTTGTTACACCCGTTTGCGTTATGACTGGCGAGTGTGAGTTATCGGTTGTACTTATTTATATGCATGTTTCAGTACAAAACTCTCTGTAACTTTTCAAGTCCTCTCACCGGACATGGACCGAACATGGTCCTGTGCAACGTGGACCAAGAAAGCAAATTCCGAACCGTTTATTTTTCGATTGGCTGAAAACCCTAAACGCTGGAAAAGTTACAGAGAGAGTGAGAGCAAAGTTGCAGATTTTGATTTTCGATCAGATTAGATAGGGCACCATTCGAATAGCGTTGCCAAAAGAATACCAAGAATTAATACCAAGAACCTGGTGTTGCCGCATCTAAAGCCGCTTTTAAAGTCTAATTTCATAAAGGAACGATTAATTTAGGACACTAGGTTAAATTATAGCGATTTTATATCAAATTTAAAATTAAATACTTAGCTACATATCGTAATTTTTAAAAAATTTGCGCAAAAAATTGACTTATTGCAACGAGATATTTCCAGTGTTATGATCATGTCTGCCGCCTAAGTAGTGTGATAGCGCGCGCTACGGTAGAGATATTTTTTTTTGTTGATGACGAAGTTACTTATTTAGTTGGGGGCTTTGGAATCTTATTGTCAGAGCCAGAGTGATGGTAAGCGTTACTTGTCCTGAAAGGTAAGAGTCTACTCTAAAAACGGTCTCTCTTGCCAGGGCAGGTAAGTAAAGGCACGAAAGAACCTTAAGGTACGGTTGATCTCAATTGCCAAATTTCTTTATGGCAATCATGTGGGCAATAAGGTTCTAAGAAGGGTGGGGGTTTTTTATGGAAGTTCCCTCTAACAGAGGTCGGATGTCTCCCGAAGCACTGCTTCGGGAGCTGGTTTAACCTCCACAACCACCACAATGAGGTTGATCCATAAAAAATCGCAACCCAACCCCAAAATTGTTATTATTTTAGTTCTCCTCCTTCTCCTCCTCCTCCATTATTCCTATTATGGTTATTATAGTATTTGATTTATCATTGTGATTGATTTTCAACGAATAAATTTTGTTAAACGTTAGTTGCGATTGCACTAAGATAAACTGAAGTCAATATTTATATCAACTAATTCAAACTTTTTAGCAAATAAAATGACACTGACATATTTTTAGGGACATATCAGAGGATATTTTTTAAATCAATTTTTCGGGCGCTGTAACTCTAATGTTATACACAGTGTCTCGAATGCGCTAAACAGAACACTGCTGATTTGTTCACATTATCACATTCAGTAACTGCGAATCCTGACCAATTAACTGACCGTGTCGGTCTAGTTGGCGAAGAGTCAATGAGTGGAACAAGGCCAGAAATCCACCACCTCTCATTATCAATGGGTGTTTTGTCTTTTTTCAATGCAGGTATTTATCCTGCTGCCTTGTTCCACTCGAGTATTCTTCAGGGGCGATCTGCATAGTAATCACTGAAATTAATTATTGCGGATTTTGGAAATTCAAGCAGTTTTACGGTTCACGAAAACGAGGCTTAAGCAAAGACAATGTGCGCCCTTTAGAGCGTCTGTCCGTTATACTTGTCTTCCTAAGCCCGTATCGAAATGCGCTGAAAAGGGGTTTCAAGTGTTTTTTACTAGGAAATGGGACGGACTATTCAAAGCTTAAGTGATATATATATTCGGCTTAAATAGGGAATGGCCTAATGCTATAAACTGATTCGCAACCTTTCTTCTTCTAGGGCTCAAAGTGATGCTTTAGTAGTTAATTCAAATATACAGGCTAAGTCAGTTTTTTTTTTCGGCATTCGACAGAGCACGTTAATTTTCGTCCAGTTTGTTCTAAAATGGCTTGTTTTTGAGAGAGTCTTTTTCCCACAGCTTCTAGAACGGTTTGGAGATTTGCAGGGTGATTTTTTTCGGGGGTCAGACCCTCTTTTAGCGCTCAGAAATATTATAGTGCGCCAATGACCGCTTGCTCACGTTCACTTTAGAAGCATTTCGATCTTTTCCATTTTTTCCGCAGCTCCACCTTCGAATTTTAATGTCTTGTGATTTTGCTGAAAATAGATGTTTTTTATTAAAAAGTTTTTGGATTTCGTCAGTCGTTTTCGAAGCGGTCAGTGGCGCACCCTAAATTAGTTTCAGTGGAAAATATCACCCTGTAGGTCTTCAGATCGTTCCCAGTATATCAGAACATGTGCACTGAGGGTAAAAAACTTGAAGAAATTACCTCAGAAAGTTTAGAAGTTGTTGGAAAAAACTATAAAACATCCAAAACTTTCCGACCCATTATCTCAATGAAACTCCTTCAAATACTCATAGTCTTGCTTTTATAAACTGACTCACTCTGTATATTATTTGACCTGTTACTAACCAAGCCCTTTTCTCAGTGGAAGTCCACAAAGAGTGCCTGGAAAGTTTCAAGTCAAATTAAGCGCCACTTTCACTTTTGCCATTTGCCCTAAACACTCGGCCTTATTGATGTAGAATGAACAAACAGCCTGGAAAAAAATCCTAGCGTCCTCTATAGTGTGACCTAACTGAGCTTTCAGGATTAAATAGAAAAGAGCATATCGAATTTTTGTTTCGGAAAACCTCCGAAAACGCCCCGTATAAAAGACAAATAGTAAATGTAACTGTAGTATTAAAGAAATTATCTAATAGTTTTAGTTATTTATTGTTGATTGGTGGGCCGTTGGTCGTGACGATTTGAGCGAAACGAGCAGCGACCCGTCAATTTTCTAGTTGTAGTCACTGTTTTAGACACTGTAATACCTATTCGTGGTGAGTATTAGGCGATTCTTCTGATATTAGTTGATACGTTTGACTAGATAGAACATATCAGGACGGCATGTATCAAGTACCTGAGCCATATCATTGTCACTATTATGAAAGCGAACTAGAACCCAAGAATATCATCCAAATATCAGGGCGAATTCAGCAGCAGATTCCTGTGTGTTGTTCATTTCGTAGTGTTTTCTCTATGAAACTAAAATTTGCATCCTGCAATATGTGTCGTATAATAATAATAATGATGATAAAATATATTTAAAAAATTAGTTTTGAGTCAATTACTTGTGCCTCTAGCAAATCGTGGTAGTCTCACTCTGTCTATCACACTCTCGAAACGATCCACGAAACTTGTTTCTCTCTGTGATATTGTTTGTTTCTTTCGTTGTAAATTTTAAGACTGTTGTGTTTTGCGATATTTTACTGTGCCAAAATGCTCGTTACTTTCCACTGTCCCAAATGTATATGTTGTAAATACGATCCCAACCGGATGGAATAGAATAGAATAGTGAATTGCACAGAGGGAGACAATTCAGTTCACACAGAAAACCCACCCAAATCTTACACGTTCAAAAATACATATACATATAATACAGATATTCGATACGTGGGGCGGTTGATGAGTGGAGTGATCCGTCCATCGATCATACGCTGGACGGATTGGTCCAGAAACACCCCCCATACCTACATAAAATGGCAAAAAAAACTAAAGCCGGTCAAATAGTGAGCCAGTTTCGCGCCTGATGTCCATCAGCCAGGAAACCTTCACTCTTTGATCAGCCAATCAATCTATCAACCAACAAACACAAAAGAAACTAATTTAAGATAAATGTTATTGATGTATTTTCGGAGCTGTGTATAAAAATTACTAAGAGTATTATATATAAAGTAAATAAATATAAACGCGTTCTACAAATAAATGCCAAATATTCGCGCCCCGGATCGGCGCCTTGTCCACCGTTTCCCAATTCATCAGCATTTTATTTATTTATTGGGTTTCGTTACGTTTGAGAAGCGGTTGTCAGTGGCACTCGTCCAGAGCATGTATTCTTTTATTTATTTATTTTTTCGAATGTGTAAATATACATTAACGTGGCTAAAAGTAAACTATTAAAAATGAATGTGTGTTTTTGAAACTGTAAGGGCCCCTTTTTTCCCCCAATCCCCCATGTATGGTGCTCGACTTTTAACGGACTTTCAGGTCGTATCGGTGCGATGCGAAGACACACAAACGACAAACAGTTAAAGTTTTTATTAAAAATAACAAAACTATGTATAGATACCAATAACCCCCATCTCTATCTACTCTAGCTAGTATCTTTAATGCAGAGATAGTCCAAACAGTGCATGCAGGTGGATGGAAATGCTCGATTTCACATATAGGGGTGTTGAATTAAGGGACTGCATACATCTATCTCTGTTTCCATTAAAATACTTCCCAACTTAGGTCGTAAAATGGTTCATAGTAGTTACAAGCACCAATCGTATATAAAATTGTTTTAGAATTGGACGCTTTTGTAGTCAATCAAAAAGAATGCCCTTAATTGTTATGTTAAAACAAAATTATAATAAGGAACAATTCAAGTTTTGCTTAAAAGCCTGAAAAAGAACTAGCGATTTTCGGCTTTTAGGTCCACATCGGGAGTAATTTAATAGTGACGTTTCGCTAGCACGCTTGGTAAGCATCTCAGAGGCTGCTGTGCCTCAGTGCAGCAGTGTGCGAGCGAATGACGGGACAAAGCGTAAAACCCTTTTCCATCGCTTGAACCGAATCGTTATTAAATTGAAACTTTAAAGTACAAACTGCTCGTAAAAAAATACAATTCTTCTAGCCGAACTACATGGGAATAAATGTAAAACATCCAATATAATTCGTACATATTCCAACACCGTTAGTAAATAATCAAAAAAAAAGAAAGATAAACAAACAATGTTTTACAAACTAGCGATAAACACAAGCAATGCGACTCAATTTAAGGTTCTCGTATCGACCGACTGACTTTTGACTAGTTTTTAGATTGCTTTAGTGCAAATGAAAACAGAAAGGAAATTGGCTTGGTTACTGCAAATAAGATCAACAATATATAAAGATTCCTCGATAATTATCAACAAAAAAAAACCGTTTTAAAAAACTCCATTAGAAAATTTGATATTTACAGAGAATGTACATTTACTATTGTCTATTTCTACTCTCCATTTCGATATAGAAAAAATATAGGATATGCTAAGAACATGGTAATGGATCCGATCAATTGCTTTTTGGGTAGAAAAATTCTATTCGACCAGCGAAGATTGTGCGATGATTTGTTGTGCCGCTTTCTTTGCCTCAGTTTGGCGAAAAAAATTCTAATGGGAAATTTCAAGACACTTTACCTTATCAAAGAACGCGTTCGCCTTAGTTGAAGCTGCGTATCATTTAGGGTCGGTGTCGTTCGACGTCCCGTTTCTGATGTCCAGCCAGTGGTTGCGGTTTTCCAGCCGCATCCTCCAACATTTCCAAGTGCTTGAATTTTTTGTGTTTCCTATAAAAACACAAAAACCATTTCAAGTGCCCGTTTTTTTCCCAGGACTTTTAACGCTCTATTTACTTGCAATTTTCACCATGATAACGCCCCCACCAAATGGACCAGCCCCATCCAACCAGGCAAAACAACACGGTGAAAAACTTGCTGAATCCGATGATTAAATCGATGATAAAGGCCCCAATTCGCGGCTTTGGTCCGTCTTTTTGCGAAAATCTGGGCTTGCCGATGCACAAGCAGAACATTCCGCTTAGAATCGTACCTGAAAAAAAACGTATCCAGTTAAATCTGCACACTTGAACCGGCTATGAAAAACTCACCTGTACCCGGCCCTATGCAGTTCATGATGCAACAAAACCACGCGAGCCAAATGGGCAGTACCGGAATGGGGCCCCTTTCATATGCGAAGTGTGCTCTACTAGGCTGGCATCGATTTTCGGCTTGATTTCTGCAGAAGAAAAACAGACCAGTGAGATTCCAGAAAAATGTTAGAAAATCTGGCTTCTTCAATACCTCGGGAGGAGGCACACTGGTAGGTGTTAAACTCTTCTTCTTGCTGCTGATCATCGACTCCTCTCCTGGCACCCACAGGCTGCGGTTCCCTCGTTTTCTTGCAACAGCCAGAGCAGAAAATTTTGCGGAAAAAACTTCTACAACCTTCTCTCGAGCAACACTTGGTTCTGGAAGAATTTTAGAAAATCTCATAATTTATGTATAATTTTAGTTAGTTTATAAGTCTACATTTGGGGCCGCCTGCCTGGTTTTTTATCAAATGGGAATCAAAAAGCAATTGACTCCGCCCAAAGGCGTGGCTAGTTCTGTATAGGCCTAAGTTGCTAAGCAATAAAGACGCTTTAATGCAGTGAAAAACCCATTTTTTGCTTAAAAATCACCAAATCCTTTGCTTTCCTAAATGAAATTGTGAAACCAAGGTCCAAAAAATAATTAGCTGATTGGAGTGATTACCCCAATAAACTAATTCACCAACACAAAACTCAGTGCTCACTATTAAAGTCTTGAAACGTACTCAATTGCAATAAACAAAGACCAAGTGATGAACAGGTTTAGTCAATTTTTCTTTAGCTCCTCCCACTCAACGAATGACCGACAAGCCCCGCCTATGGACGTGTTTGAACCAGACCACTCAATCAATCAGATGAAATCGTACCTTCCTTGCACTTCAGACTCCAAAAAGCTGGTCGCTCTCACCGAGACCCTCTCCTTACTTTTCCCGAACTTGGGGAAACAGCGCTCGAATCGCCCACTTTGTTTTGTCTGCAGCAGATTTTTTGCCAAACCGTTTTGCTCTCAGGTTGGCCGTTTTCGTCCTCAATGTGATCCTCACTTGCTCCCTACAACAAAATATTCATCCAAAAAAATTCCAAAAGTTCAAAAAAAACCTACTTGGCTTCCTTGGTCAGTTTGTTGTGAGACTCTTAAAGCAGCCTTGTGTTGCTTCTGTCTCCTCCTCATTTTTTGAGGTGTTCTTGAACCGCTGGCACGCTTTGCATCCCAACGTCAGACAGGAGCCGCAAGTGAGGGCTTTGGTGCACGAGTTGAGGAACCGCTTGCATCTGTTTGGAGGAAGCTCCTCTTAGCAGAAGCATCACCCTCTGGCTGAGGCGGCTGTTGCTGCGAAGGTGGCAGGCTGAAAATTGCACGCATGTTTCACTGCGCTGAACTGGAGCTATCAATTTTTCCAAAAGCAAAGGCAACTAATTATCTTGCGCAGAAACAACCACCAAAGCAACTGGATGGCACCCATTTTTTTCCCATTAAAAGCGATTAGCAACAAATTGGGACTGTACTTTGTCAACAAAACCGCAATCGCAACTCGAATCGATAGTTTTCACACGCCAAGAGAAAGAACTACGTGATAGTGTGTAGTTTTCTACACATGGTAAGAATGGAAAAAGCTGGCATTCTTTACAAGCCGTGGGGGTTAGGGGGAGTTATGCTAAATAAGCAGTAAATTCGCATTGATTCATTGCGCCTCTAACGCGTAAGTGGAGGGTTTCGTTTTTAATTGCCCTGCTTGAGTGTTTTCTTGACCTTATTAAACAGCAAGTCCACTTCCGGAAACGTTATATTTAGAAATTGAAAGCGAAAATTCAAATGCTATAGACCTCAGTTAGCTCCTCCCATATGCCGCATTATTAGTATGCACATGCATGTGAAAAAAATGAACAAATTCGGGTCAATATCGCTGTTAATTGGTGATTGGTTTCAGGTTATTCTGTTAACCTGTTAAAAAAAGATGCACATGTTTTTAAAGAAAACTGTTCATTCCCGCAAATGTAAGGAGAATCAAAGATCACTGGCTCCGCCCACCAGAGTGATTGTTTAAATAGGAGGCGGGGCCTATTTACTCAACGCGGTTTTCGCTTTAAAAAACCACTCGGGATTTTGTATTGCACGGCCATGAATCAAAATTCTTTGCACTCGTTTTTGAAAAAAGCAGCAAAAGCTGTGTTTCACGTTGCTCTGATTGGCTCCGCCCCTTGGCGGACTTGCTGGTACTCGCACTGTTTGAACGGCAGTTTTTCTTTTTTTTTTAATTAATAATTAATTAAACAGGGGATTTGCAAATATACCAGGAATAATGCCACTAAGACTCAAAGATAGAAATTTGATAAAACAATGCAAGCGAAAGTTCGTGCAGAGAAAGTGTTCTACGCTAACAGAAACCATATATGATGTTTTACCCTGCATGTCCGGTTGACCGCATTTACTTACGCCATTTTTCCACATGACCATAGCCATTATACTCTTCATGCAAGGGGGCTACGTATATAAAGGTCATTTTCTTCAACCGTGTCTACAGTCAAAAAAAGCACCTCTGCTAGTCAAAAGTTGCAGATTATTTACGGGCAATGCATTCAAGACTAAGTCCAAAACAACAAAAACATGGTTTACAAGTGCAACATCACATCTATAATGCGAAAAAACACTTAGACTGTCTAAAAACACGTAAAGTACCATTTGTATCGGTCAATCACACTTATTCGGAGAACCGTCATTTTGCAGCGAGAATTTCACGACGAGATTCACTGCAAATGGACAAAGCCTCAAAGGCGCCAAGGACTAAGATCAATAATTAGAAAAAAAGGTAATCACTCTCTCTTACCTCAGTTCTTTTAAGCAACTGAACTAATTTTTTTCAACAACAACCTGCCCTAACCGCCCTGGAGGCTTCTTCATCCAATTCGAGTAAAAGGAACAACGAAAACACCCGCTTGGGACACTGGAAAGTGGCCAGCTTTTCCACACACTGGAAAGTGGAAAATTTTATAATATGGTCGATGTAAGACTGGGGGTTCACTGCGGTCTTGGAAAACGACCTGCCGGACCTTGGCTGGCCAGCGGCCAAAACGATTTCTTTACAACACAGCGGCGGACTTTACAGCACCCAAAAAAAAATCCGCAGGTTTTAATCTAACATCAATTTAACATACCTACATAATTAGCCACGTCTCTGGGAGGAGTCAGCAAGATCTAATCCCTTAATTGGTTCAATTCATTTTAGCCCCGCCATAATCGTCATCATCAACAGTTATATATACTGTTATCATTAATACCGTTAGTAGCAATCTCAAGCCCCGCCCAAAGGCGTTTCTTCACCTTTTGCATGTTAGAAAGACGTGTTTAAGGCAATCGCAAGTTCTATCAGACTATAAATCGAAATTGCTTGGATTTTGCACTTCCAAAAGACAAATGACCAATCAAATTGTTGAAGCTAATAATAAGAAAAGATAATTAACTTATCTGGTTATTTGGAGCAAGGTGCTGATTCGCTCCTAAACAAAAAAAGTGGGACAAAATTGGTGATTTTTTTCGCTGGTTTGTCTGTGATGATGTGATGTCAATTACCACGCCTCTGAGCGGAGTCAACTAAGCCCCGCCCAAAGGCGTTTCTTTAAGTGTTTTGCAGTTCTAGATTCTTAAAAAACTTACTTTTTAATGTCTGCAATTGCTTTCATGGTTGCTATTAATGAGATACATGTTTTGGGCCATCAGATAAAGTAAACTCAAAGCCTGAATTTTGCACTTTCAAAAGAAATCCCGCCTTGGGGCGGGGCTTAGGAATGGTTGAAGAAAAATAACCAATCAAATTATTGAAGTCAATAGGTAAAAACACGTGATATTTCATCAAGAAAGTCTATTTGGAGGAAGGTGGAAGGGGTGGGATTGCTGACGATTCGCCAGCACGCGTGGCTTGCATCTTCAGATGTGTAAAATCTACCTCAGTGGATGAATCAGTAGAAACGCCTGGGCGGGGCTAAATGCGAATTATCGAAGAAAATTCCATTGGGAGATCAAATAACTACCCCCTCCAGTCAAGAAAGACTTAGCAGCAATTGGGCAATGAAACATTATCGCTGTCAGAGGACTAGCAACCCGAAAAAACACATCATTTTCACATTCAACAAAAATTCCTGGAAACTTTCTCGTCCCACCAAACCATCGTCCATGTTTTGCAACATTCCGAAACCTTTATAAATAAATATGACGCTTCAAATCAGGTCGAATTATTAGCAGCACGCCCCTGAGTTGCTTCTGGTCATTTGAATAGCACGCCATTTTGTAGTTTTCACTGTTTCCAGCTACTCGACTTTTAATCACGCAAAGTGGTAATACTTAAAGAAAGGAAAAAACCGCCTCTCAATCCGTATTCCCGTGTTTTGAGGGCTTCGGACCATTATTTTTGAGGATACGCCACGCATTCCGGGTCAAGGATGATCCCCTGAGGGATGAACGGAAACCAAACGCTCGCAGATTGTCCGCAGTGAAGATTCCTCGGGCAGGATTGGGTGGAAAGGCGAATAAAACGGAACGAAAGCAAAAAGATGTGTGAAGAGAACCAGAAAGCGTGCACTTTATTAATTTCTTCTGGTGGCGACTTCTAAAATAAGCATTTAACCACTGCTGATTAAGAAACACGCATTTTTCAACATTAAACTCAAGGCTGGATTCGGTTATCTTGAACCGCATATCGGCGCCCTATTGATTCGTTTTTACCTTGAAATCGCCTTGCTGATGTTAGATGAAGTCCGAGGCAGAATCCTCCGACTCCACCGCAAAATATGTACAGTTTTTACATTATTTACACAAAAAGTACACTACATCTGGTTGAACTAATCCCAACTAACCCACTATTCCCTCAGCCTCTTACCTCAGCACTTTTCTTCGGAAAAAGTCCGTTATCGGGTCAAAAATCGCCTCTTTGGCACTGAATCTACACAAAATACAGCGTAAACAGAACACACATCAATCATTGAACCATTTTTTTTCCAAGCTAATTGCAATTTATCGATGCGATAAGGGGGCAGTTTTTGTTGCACAAACCACCCCTAGTCTCCTTGAACATCAACCCCGGCCAATTTCCGACCTTTACCCCACTTTGCACCTTTGTGCGGTTTGGCAGCCTTCGACCGGCTGATGATAATTAATGATCATACGCTGATCATCAAGGTTACCAGACAATAAAAGGCCGTAAACGGTTCCAGGGAAAATAAATAACGCCCACTTTATATGCAAGGCCATCTTCCATTAGTTTAGTGCTTGTTTTCGCTGGATCAAGTCTCCAGGAAAAAACTGAATCTGAAGAAGCAGGGGAAGATTATTGAACGAAACAATCAGTTGAAGAAGAAAACATCAGCTCTAAATTTTAGCTAATCAATTGCGACTGATAATGAGCTTTCCAGTCACGAATTTATTCCTTCTTCTTCTTCTAGTTCTCAATTTGGGACGAAATTCGTGACTGGAAGCTCTGGTTCTTCAAACGATCTTGTCCTATCTTCAACAAGTCTTCTGTGAATCTTTAAAAAGAAGATTGTTTTCTGAAAGAGTAGCAGAAGACCATAAATTCCTGATTGCAGATGAATCTAAATTGGAGAAGAAAAAAATCAGTTGAAGAAGAAGACATTAGCTCAACATCAATACATCAATAGCTTGGACTTAGTCTTAGTCTTCAACTAATAGTTTGCTTCTCCGACTAATATCTTCCTCAGATCTTCAACTCCAGCAAGTTTTCCAATCAGCAAAACACTAGCATCTTCTACTCTTCATTCAAAAATAAATCCTCTCTTTAAAGAATCACAGAAAGCAACACTATTTACTCCAAAGCTTTGACAGTGAGAAAGAAAGTGAAAAGAAAGAAAAAAGACAAAAAAAACAGTGAGAAAAAGACCAAAATGCCATTAAGCTTCACACTTACAGGCTTAATTGGTGCAATTACCCATCGATTGAGGATGGTGAAAAGGCACAAAACGACGCTGACTGCCGAAGAAAAAACCCGGTGGAAAGAAAATCAATGCCGATTACAGTTCTGCCAATTTAAAAACACGAAATGTTTGGCTGGAGTAAATATTGTTAAAATCTTTGGAGGATTTGCTACTTTTCTACACGAAAGCCATCCAGATTGGCGCGTTATTTTAACATCTTTCACTAATCGAAGCGCTGAAAGTGGCAGTTTTTTCCAATTCAAACTGGCAACAGTTTTACTTCCCCAGCTTGAATGGCGGCTGATTTTCCGGCAATTAACGCATTACAAAGGGCCGAAAACAGGGTTAGTGGACCAACTGGAAAAACCCTTCAAGTCTCGTGCGTGTTTCCGAGCCACTTGTGAGCTAATAAAAGCGGGCAAAGGTCAGTAAAACCCGATTTTTTTCGCGCCCTTCGATTTTGTTTGGGGAGGAAAAGTGGGCAAAACCACCACACACGACGCCACTGCATCATTAATGCAAAATATACGGTATTAGTGTTGTTTACTTTAAAACATATGCACAGAAATAGCCACCGGTCAGGGTATGATCCACTGCCTGGTCGATAACGCCATTTTGCAATGCAAATTTCAACCCGAATAAATGTTATT